>KK117427.1:259595-314891 GCA_000611955.2 Stegodyphus mimosarum | reverse complement strand
TATATATATATATATATACACTGTATAGCAAAATTAAACTTTGAAAACTCATATTTTTGTCAATATATAAATATCTGGTTGTAGAAAAGCTTTCTGTGAAAAAACGTTCTTAATAAAGAGGAAAAGGAACATGAAAGCAGTAGCTTTAGTGCAGGTAGTAATCACCACCCAAATCTATGATTTTCTTTCTATGATTTAATAGTTTTTCAAAGCCTTTGACCCAGAAACTTCATGATCGTGAGCCCCAAAACTGATCAACTTCATTTCAGATGTCCTGTGCAGAAATAGAAGATAACACCAGCAAGATGTAGATGCATTGTTTGAAAAATGTCGAGGCTATATAGTGGGTGTGAAAAAAGATCCCAATGAGTCCGTACAGAGTCCATCTGGCAAATGTGTGGCCTTGCATTATCTTGATGGATTACCTTTTTGTTCCAGAACTCAGTTTGATGTTTTCTTTGATAGGAGTGTCAACACAGACTAACATATTGCTGTACACCTTGCTGTTGGATGTTTTACCCTTTTCTAGGTATTTGTGGATAATACCACGGCAAACCCACCAGATATAAAGCATGGTCTTTTTGTTAGTCAAATTGTGCATTGAGACTCTGCCGACAGGCTCATCGGGTGAAGACCAATTACCTTTTTAGCCTATGTTGTTGTAGTAAATCCACTTTTGATCAAAAGTAACAATCTGGTCCAGAATTTTGTCATTGCTTTGATATTCGAACAAATTAGTGCAGGCTTGAATACGTCTGTCGTTATCTGCTTGAGTCAGCTCACGTGACACCAGCGATTAAACATGTATGTCAAGTTTATGCAATGCATAGCATGACTAATGGACATGCCATTAACGTCTAACTCCTTAGAAAACTGTGGAGTGGTTGCATGCTGATCTTCCACACATCTCACAGTGTCAGGCCTCATCAGCAACAATAGGCCAGCCAGAGCATCTCTCCTTCTTTGATGTCATAGTCTTTGTTTTTTAACTTTCGGTACGAAACCTTCACGGTGTCATATGATACAACATCAGCTAGCGTAAGGGGCCTATACCTACTTACTCAGGGTAAATAATAGGTGGCCCCCTACACTTATACCTAACCTAACCTAACAGTACGTACCCATGTTTTGGTGACATTCTTTAGCTGACGTTTTGCAACAGAACTTTGAAGTAAGTGATGGTTCTAATCTGGTAGCGTGATAGTTCCATTTCAGACACGTTTTCTTAACGATAATGATATATTTTTTTTTAATTTTACAACACGGTGTTCTAAATTAAGTCTCTTTCTTTCAAATGCCAAAAATTATTTGATAGAATAAAATTAAACATGCTAGCGCAAACTGTTTATGTGGACGATATCTGTGGTTGCGGGAAACTTTCGTTAAAAATTGGTACATAAATGTAGAAAATTACATATAGTTTAATCACACAGCTATTTGCAAAAGATGATCTGTGTATTATCTTAGATTACTTAAAAGTAATTTTCTGCGTATTTAAATCTGCATTCTTTGAATTCAATGAAAATAAAAAGGAAAAAATAGGAATAGAAAGAATCCCTGCATTATTCATGTCCATCCACCCTATTTCATGAATAAATCTGTCCAAATGGCGCATGCGTGTTTGTGCTTTTGTTCGTGGCTGGCACATTTCCATAGTTTGCTGTTTATCTATAATCTATAGTTTGCTGTCATTTTGATTATTTGCGATTAATTTTATAATTGACAAGTAAATTGTGAGAATTGTGCACAAGGATAGAACAGAGTGGAGTACATTAGTATAATTATTGATCTTAACATAATTAGCAATATAGCTACCTAAAAATAACAATAGGAACATAATTATGGATAATCTTACACATTTATTTCCGGGAAAGTGATGGAAAACACCTCATTAGCACTGTAATCTAGATAAAATTCTTAAATTTAATGTGCATGTCTTACTGTGAAATTAACCATTCATTTATTTATTAAGTTTTCACTTAAATGATTTATTCTACAACATTTACACAGGGTTGCCACGCTACCTGGAAAACCGGAAAAAGTCAGGGAATTTGAAAATTGACCAAAAAATCAGAAAATTCAAATATTTTAATCTAAATTTTGAAAAGTCGGGGAATTTCATACAGCGATCCCCCCCAAAAACTAGTTTTGCGCCAATGTTGGAAGCGATCACTTTCTTGGCATGCGTCAGCGTCGCTTGGGCAGCTGGCATAGAGCCAATTCTTGCAGCTCAAAACAGATTGTCTTTTAGAAAGGTAAAGCAAGTTTCCAGCAACTTTGGTTCCCAGTAATCTCGAGAATCGAAAGACTCGCATGCACATGTGCATTGCTTGTTGAACTAAAGAAAATACGTATTTTTGTATCAAACAAAATCGGTTTAATCCTAGAATAGCTGTACCTTGGAGGTTAGAATAACCTAACCTCCGTGTCCGGTACACATGGGATTTGGCGACATGATGATGAGCAGTAAACAGGCCATTTTGGTGTTGGCGACAATTTTGAAAATCGGGGGAAGGCCATAGCGTATACTAGAATTTTACCACAAAATCTTTTAAATACTTTTTTTCTTTTTAAGAAATGCCTTATTTGTCATTTTGCCATAAAATCAAAAAATAGTAATCAGTCAGCTAGGCTAACCATTTAATATAACTAATATTTGCCAAAGTATCATTGATTATTCTAATTCAGGTATTTAATTATTTTAATATTATTCATATCATTTAATGTTGCCTTCCCTTAAAAAATTATTTATTATTAGTAAATAATACTTTCAAATTTCAGGAAATTTTCTATGTCATAATCCTGAAACTAATCCTAGCAGCATGATGACGTAACATCATGAAATTCAATGCACATATTTTTTTTTTGCGTATGTATTCAGCTAAGTAAATATAAAATACCAGAATTTATTTAAAAATATCATTAAATAGATTTCTTTTGTTTAGCTGCAAAATGTCAGCACGCACAAAAAAAAAATTTTTTTTTATCCACATTGGGCAGATTCTGATCTCAGTTCTTCAGTGGAGAAAACAACCCCTATTATAGTTATAATAATAATCTTTGGGTATAATATATGTCATATGTAATTGGCAAATTTTTATGTTTTCAAATGGTACCATAATTAATTAACCTCTTAGCACAGCCAAAGTGCATTACACAGATAGACTGGAAATTCTTAAAATACCTGGAAAAGTCAGAGAATTTCATTCTCTTGTTTGAGTGGCAACCCTGTTTACATTTTGTGGTATAATTGGTGTAGTGCATGAACATTAGATATTGATGTGATTTTTGTCTACTGTGGATTACATTTTGCCAATCTAAGAATTATCAAAATTATTTATTTAACTTATTGTCATATTTTAAGCCTTTCAGATTTTTTCTGTACAATTATAAAAACTTTTTTCAGATTCCCAATAAAAATCCTTCTCAAATAATGGAGGAACTTGTTGAAAAGTTCTTAATTCCGGAAGATAAGCAGGTAATTCTTAAGTACCTTTAATAATTAAAAAATATGCATTTTGTGTTTTGTATAACATTAAAAATCTTTCATTAAGATATGATTTAATGATATTCATTCTTTAGTATACAGTTATATACAAGCATAGCATTCCTTCTCATTCATACCATTTATATTCATTCAAATTGATGCTATGAGTTATTCTGCTAACCTAATGTATAATAGTACTCACAGTATTCTCTAGCAGTGATACATAATGTGATCTACTTGAAACCACATTTCATGGCAAAATCCATTTAATGTGAAATTTATTAAGCTAACACAAACTATCTATTAAGTAGTTACTTTAGACCAGTATTTTCTAATTTAACTGCAGTGCTTGATATATGATAGAAACATATCGAATTGCTATCTTATAAGTTTATAAAATGTTAAACATTTCATTGAAATTTGTATAGTGCTGAAAGAAGCAAAAATAATGTTCTTAGTAGTTTGGAGTGTAACTACTGATTGCACTCTGTGATACTGAATGGAAAGTATGGAAAGTTCCAGAACTATAGAGTATTTCTTTCAAGCAAATAAATTTTATCAAGTGATCTTCGGTTCTGTGTACATTCAATCCAATACAAATCCATATGCATGCAACAGTGTTTGGTGTCAGAAGTATGACTGAATGTTGGTAACAAGAACAGTGGAGTAGCAACTAAGATAGTTACTGAAGAGTCTTTGCTGCATTCCGAGAGAAGACAGAAGGAGCCGTACATTCCATTAAAGAAAAGATGAAAGAAAGTCAAGAGGAAATGGAGATAGATATAACTGCTGTAATAGATAAAAAAATTTGAAGCACATAACTGCTATAATAGATAAAAAAATTGAAGCTATGGAAAGCAGAATAGACATGATTGAAAACAAAGTTGGAGAAATTGAAGAAACAGTCTTTACTGCCGAACAACAAATTAAAGAAAGAGTTTCTGTGTGAAACAGCAAATCGAAGAAAGATTTCTGCTGTCGAACAACAAATCAATTAAAAGAGAATCTGCTGCAGTCCCCAAGCAAAAGGTAGCTAAAAGAAATCCATAATTACAGCAGAAAACAGTTCTGACTTTCTAAATTCTTAGCCGTATCTTCTCGTGCTTCTCTAAAGCTATCCTCGTATGATGGTAAAACCTCCTGGCAAGTTTACAAGACTCGGTTTTATATAGTGGTGGATGAAAATGGATAAGATTCCCAAGCTAAGGTCTGCCACCTCTCTGCTTCCCTGAGAGCGAATACAGCGGATATCCTTCATACTGTGCCCGAAAACCAGAGGTTAGACTTTGAGCTGTATCTAGCACATTGGTGCTGTGTTGCGGCAAGAAGTATTTAAAAGACAGCATAGGTTTCAGCATAAATCTCGCCAACAGAAGCCTACGGAAACAATGAGATAATGATGCCACAGATATCTGTTTTCGCTTTTCATGCTGGAAAAAAGGGAACTCCTGACCTTCAATAGTTCATCGATGGCATCCAAGATCCTGACATACAGAAAATGCTGCAAACGAGAAGCGATTTAGTGTACAGTATGTAATTTGAGAGGCAGCAAAGCAAGATCCCCACCACCCAATCAGAGTTGTTCATGCCCATGTGAATGTATAACAAGGGGGTGCTCATCCAGCTGATTTAACCAGGAAATCAATACCTTGAAGTAGAAGAGGAGTGGTAACGAACTGACCCTAAAGTACTGGACTGCCATTGATGGAGGTCCGGTACGAAGGAACTGCAGAACACCGAAGGCATGGAAGATAAGACCACTTTCCAGCATGGAGGCAGGAAACAAATTAGTGGCTATCTAGCGTAGTGAAGGCTGTCAGATATTAAGAAAACCCGATTTATAGCACTTTATATTTCTGCAGTGAGTGGCGGCAGTAATAGATTTTTCATCATAGTACGCATCAGTGAAATTACGTGCAGTATGACTTGATACAGGAGCCAATCTTACTGTCTTCTGAAAAGATCTGGCTCAGCGATTGGTAGGTGAACTCATCTGGTTGCTGCCCTGCATTACCCTTCAGGCTGTCCCGTGATAAAATCGACAGCGATGGAAAAAAAAACCCATTAATATCGTGTTTGATAGTGACCTACCAACATGCGCCGTATGTGGCAAATATTACAGAACCTTGTGTACTTTGAATTAGACTTTCTAAGAAAATACTGTTTTTCTCTGGGGTTTAAAAATCACTAATTGCAATACTGTTATTCTCTGGACTTTAAAAATCACTAACTGCATCTAGCCTCTGAGGTAATAAGCTGTGCTTGGAATTAAAGTTAAGGAGCTAAATCTACCAAATCTAAGCTCAAGGCAATATAACAGTACTCCCAAGAACAGAATTTTTAGTACATGAATCATTAGCTGAGAACAAATCTCTGGTATGGCATAATGGAATATCCTGAGAATTATAATACTCTGCTAGCAGTATTTATTGCATCAGCACTCATCAACTTATTAAGGACCGTTATCACAGTTAATGTTGCCATTGATAAGGCAAAAGTTATTAGGAAAGGCGAAGTGGTTGCAACATGTATCCAGTGACCTACGTTAAATGAACCAGTAATCCTCCAGAATATATGTGTTTGGAATTCCTAACATTAGAGTTAATGCAGAATGCACAACTGGGCAGTGAAGAGAGGAGTGCTGCCGACCATGTCATTCCAGTTTCAAGATGTTTTGGCCCGCAGATTTTCAGACATAGGTCAAACCTTTTTGGCTCAGCATTGAATTGATATGGGGTATCATCCACCAATCAAGCAACACCCAAGATGTCTATCCTTTGTCATAAAGAAAATGCAGAGGAATGCTTCTGAAGGACATACAGGAAAGTGACACTATCAAACTTTCAGCTAGTCCTTGATCCTCTCCCATTGCCCTGCTCAGAAAGAAAGGTGGTTCAACTAGATTTTGATCTCACTATCGCCGGATGAACGAGGAAAGACAGCTATTTGCTTTCTGGAGACTTTTTTTCTGGAAGCAAATGGTTTTCGACACTGGATATAAAGAGTCTATATTGGTAGGTAGAGATACTCTGATGACCAAGAAAAGATGGCATTTAGTAATGGATAACTATTAGTAAATGCCATCATCAATGGTATTTAACCTTGAACTGCTAACATCATTTAGCAATTCAAGGTGATGCCATTTATATTATATAATGCACCAGCAACATTTGAACACCTTATGGTCACCATGTTGAGAGGACTTTCTTACAAAGGCTGCCTAATATATCGAGGCTTTAAAGGCCATCAGGAAGAGTTTTGAAGAACATTTAGAAAGTCTTGGAAGTGCTTCAGGAATTGAAGGAAGACAATCTGAATTTAAGTCCTGTCAGATGTAAATTGTTCAGGCAGGATGTGATGTACCTCGGACATGTCATCTCTGCCGAAGGTGTGTGTGTGTGTGTGAATCGAGAAAAAGTGTTGGCAGTTAAAGGTTGGATGTGCCCCAAAAATGTCTATCAGCTGAAAAGTTTCCTGGGATGCTTCTTCTATAGGAGATTTGTGAAAGACTTTTCTTCCATCATAAGACCCCTTTACAAGCTGACAGAGAGCAAGCAAAAGTTCTGTTGTACCAGAGGTTATGAAGATGTATTTAACATAACTTAAGGAGGCTTGAACATCTGACATTTCGTACATATCCTCAGCTTAAATTGTTTGTTCTTTATGCAGGTGCAAGCACTGTGTGTCAGTGCTGCTTTGTCGCAAGAAATAAGTAATCAAGAACCCGTGGTGGCATATTCGAGCATGTGTCTATCGAAATCAGAGGAGGGATTACTGTGACATCAGGAAAGTGTTGTTCTCCATATATAAAGCAGTAGAAGATTTCCACAATTACCTCCATAACAGAAAATTCGTGGTCCATACAGATCATGCACCACCATTAAAGTGGCTGTTAAATTTCAAGAATCCTAAAGGCCAAATAACCAGATGTATATGGACTCCAGGAATATGATGTGACTATCCGTCATCGAAAGGGATCAACACAAAAGGGATCATGCTAGCACCCTATCTAGAAGACCTTGCCTAGAAAGCTGCCAATTTTTTTCCAGCGTCAACGCAAAATACGAGCTGGTTAATTCAGTTGCACATCAAGTTACAACTTCACGTAGAACCAAATAATACAGCATTGCAACTTAGACCCATGGAGTGACGAAGGAGTCGAGAAAGCTCAACACATAAATGACTTAATGCAGTCTTCAATAGGAAACCTACCTGGGAGGGCACTTCTGTGCATACTCTCGCAACCAAAGAATTTTCGGTTGTCTGGGACTCACTCCATATTTTATTTGGTGTCCTGTACCATAAGTTTGGATTGGATGAGAGAAAGACATTCAAGTGGCAGCTGTACGTCCAATATCCCGGACATTCATAAAGAATTCTATAGCTGTCTGACTGAGCCACTTTGGAATGTTAAAGACTGCATAGAATTTGAGTGTGCTTTTACTGGAGTCTTGCAAGTGCTACTTTGCAGGACTAAAAGGACCGAAAAATCAAATCAAAGCTGAGGGAAGCTATAATGTTACAATGTTGGCATGCCTTTTGAAGGCGTTGCCTTTGATAGGTTGCAACCAGCAGTGCTGTCCACGAAACTAGCAGTGGTTCCCCATCCTAGATGCTCTTTCTTTGGACCTTTGTCATTCTCGGTATCTCTCATGTGGTCACCTTCCAGATGAACCTTCATTGTGTGAAGAGTAAACTTAAGATTTCCAGGTACTCTAGGTTTGAAGTAAAAGCGAGTTAATTTGGTGATGGAGAAGATGAACACCCGATATAATAAAAGCTACAGGACATAAATTCGGGGAACATGATAAGATGCGATTATAGAATCTGATTCAACGGAAAGGTCTTTCTCCTAAATTACAATCAGCCTGGCACAATCCTGTAACAGTCCTAAACGGGCTGAACAACGGAGTACTTTGGATCCGTAAGTCCTCAAATTCTAATCCTTAAATCAATCATTAGGACAGGCCCTTACAATGGCCATAGTATGTAACCCCATATTATATATAATTTAAATAGTATACTAAGACTGGTCCTATTTGTATATAAATTTGCAAATTTGTGCTTTTAATGAATTATTATTTAATTTGTTTTCTGTTATTTGTTGAAATTATTCTTTTGGTATTGCATAGGTTTTCCTTAGTTGTATGTATGGCTTCCTTTCCAGAGAATGCAGGCAGTACAAGGGGGGAACAGTGTTACAAATTTTGTGTATGTGACATGAAATACACTGGTTATCATAAATTAAACAAAAATCGCAAAAGTCACGATTACTGGAAAGGTTACATGTAGAATTTTATGAAACTTACCCGCAATATACAACACATAGTAAGGTATCAAATAACATAAAAAGAAGTTATCAGACAATTATGGTAGTATAGAAATTATCACATGTATAAACTGAACAAATCAAAGCTGTCAGTTTGCTATAGGAAAAGTACCTTCAATATGGAATATGATTGCCTCTAGAAGCAATACAGTGATGTGTGATGCTTTAAATTATGCGGCTTATCAGTTCCATAGGAAGTGAGAGCCATTGCTCTTGCAAAGCAGTTGCAAGCGCGGGAAGGGTCTGAGGGGGTGGATTAAGAGCAGCAGGACATCTCCCTAAAGCATCCCAAACATGCTCAATAGTATTACAGTCCAGGGATCGAGCTGCCCACTCCTTGCGCATAATTTTTTCCTCTAGGAGATAATCATCTACGATGCGAGGCCTGTGTTAACAGGAAAGCATCACCTATTGCCCCAGCATATGGGCACACATAAGCATCAAAGACGTCATCTCTATAAACCTGAGCATTTACAGTTCCCCTTGGAAAGGCATGGAGGTCTGTGCGTCCACCCAAAGAGATGCCACCTCAAACACAGACACTGCCTCTTCCGTATGCATATCTTTCATGGATATTTGATGGATGATAACGGATTCCAGGTTCTCTCCATCTCAAATAACGCCTACAATCACTTTCTAGACTAAACCTGGACTCATCCGTAAAGAGAACAGCCCTCCATTGATCAGGCGTCCAGTGGACATGTTGTACCCATTGCAAATGGTCTCTCCTATGGCGTCACGTGAGCGGCACGCAAATGGCTGGTTGCCTCGCATACAGACCACCTTCATGAATCGCATACAGCCTTCTATGCACAGTTGATGTTGACACCAATCTTCTGGTGGCTGCAGCAACGGAGGATCTAAGAAGAGACGGAGCGGCAGTTCTATTCCTGCGTGCAAATAATGACAAATATCGATCATCAGCGTTCGTCGTAGCAGTTGGCTGTTCTTGGCTGAACCTCCTAGATGCCGAATCTGTGGTTTAAAATTGCCTCCAAAGTCTATGAACCACAGAAGGACTCGCATTTAGCTATCTGGCCACTCCTGTTTGACTTTGTGCTGCCTCTAGTCTCCGAATGGCTCTCCATCGTAGTTCTGCTGGCAAATGATGCCGGGAGGTCATTGTTACAAATTAGCTATCTCCGATTTCTGATGTCACTATCACAGAGAAATATGTGGGCTTGCTCTCAAACATGGACTTTTATGCTCCTCTCAGATGACGTATTCGAAGTGCAGCGCCACTAGTTTGCATATTAGGTTTACTCAGCTACACTTAATCGGCAACATATTCAAATTTTACATGGTTTGGCTTATTTTTGAGGGAATTATCGTTATTTTTTTGTGAGTTTTCCTTAATTTATGATAAGCAATGTACTTGAAAAAGCGAAGCTTTGCTGGAAATATAAAGTCATGTGGGGAAATCTGCTTAACATTGAGGCAAATTTCTATCTAGCTGAATTGGGAAGATGTCACCAAGTTGGCAGTGGTTTTTTTAACTTTCTTTTGTCACAAAATTTGGCAACAGATCTGTGTGTAACTGTAAATGATATTGTAATTGAATATCTTGATGGCTATATGCAACTGTAACCATAGCATAGCCTTCATATACCTTACAGTAATTTTGAGCCCAGAGAGAGACTATGCTCTGAGGTCAGATCTGACTTTGGACTATTGAGATCTCTGTAAGACCTTTCCATTGTGTTGTAAGCATTCTTAGTAGCCTGAAGTGTTACTAATTGTACTTTGTGATACTGCCAAGAACTGTATGAGTATTTTTGTGAAAAGCAGCAGAACTGTGAAATGTTTGTTTTTTAAAATAAATTTTATCAAGCTGTCATTGGTTCTGTGTTCATTCAATCCATGATGAACCCGTACGCTCGCAACAGTTTTCGGTGTCAGAACTGGAATTAGCAGTATGTTTTGTAAGCTGATTATATTGAAATAAATTATTTCGCTTGTAATTGTTAACAAGAAATTAAGTTAAACAAATAATCAATTTAAGCAGGAAATTGTATACTGCTCAGTTATGCAGTATTGTTAGAAAAGAACACAGAGCCAGATGTCTGTAGAACCACTGATAGTAATGTAGACAGGAGATTGGGGGGGGGGGAATTGGGGAAAAAATTAAAAAATAATAAAATTTAATTCTTACAAATTAAAAAATAATAAAATTTAATTCATGTTATTATATGTCTTCTTATCAGAGAGGGAGCTGCACATATTGAACAACCAAATTGTAATTATGTTTGTGACCATATAGCAAAAATCATAAGCAATTTTAGAATGCTTGAAAATAGTGTTAAATATTAATCAGTAAGTCATTTAAATTGCATAAATAAGGTTTTGTTGCACTACCTGTTCCTTTGTGACAGTACCAGAACTGTAACTGTTCCAAATTGAAATTATGTTTATTGTAAAGGTGAACAATAAAAGTTAATAAGAATTAACTTTTAAGAAATAAACATTGGAAAAAATACAAAATAATGAATTTTTGTCAGTGTAGGAATAACTATATTACAAAACATTTATCATATGTTACCCTGATAAGTTAATCAGGGATAAACAAATCCAATTTTAGTTTTATATGTATTTATCCCCCAGGTTACCTTCATCAGGATTGGGTTTAGAAGTCATTTGATAGTGAACTCATATTTGAACATCAAATCTGAATAATTCTTAAAAAAAATATTGGATTTTTGAGAGGCATGTGTTTAGTTGCTTCACTTTGAATTTTATGTGATAATGTCATTGACTACGAAAGTCGCCAGAGGTGTGGTTTAGCACCAGTTATGGATATGCAGTACGTACCAGCACATTTGTAACATCTACAGTTCTATTTAATGTAATCGCGATTGATTCTTGATGATCCATATTTTGTTTTTTTAACAAACATATAAATTAACTATTACTGCTGAATTTTTTCTTAACGTATTGAAAGAAATGGTTAAAATTTGGATCTTCCTTCTACGAAACAGCAAAAAGTGGATTATTTTCAATGGGATTCTGCCATAAAAAAAGTGTGTATTAATGGACATGATATGGTTAGCTAAACATGGCTCACAAAACAGTAATAGCTTGAAAGAGGTTTGTACTTGAAGCATTCTAAACACTGCCTCAAGGAGGGCCTTAACGAAATAGTAGAAAACAATGAAAGTCTTTTTAGGAAGTGTAAAAATGAATTGGGGGGAATACTAATTGTTTATTAATTAAAAGAGGTGCTTCATTTAGGATTTCGCATGAATCATAGGCACAACTTTGGCAGGTTGTCTGCCAGTGTTCATGTTTCAGTGGTAGCCAACTTTTGTGTTCAACGGGATATTACGTAAGTACCTTATATACATCTATCTATAAACATATGAAATGAAAATTTATGCAATTTTAAACATGTTTTAAGCTACTGGCACTATAATGAACTTGTGTTATTTGGAAATTAGCAATGTTCGAAGGGTTTTAATTTTGCTCTTATTTTCGATAGCTGCTTAATAGTTTTTGATTAGTGAAAATCCTTTCTGTCTTCCAGATGCAGCTTTTCACTCACATAAGGTTGGCACACAGTTTTTCAGATTATCCTAAACGTCTCTTATGTGTACAAGCCAGACTTCAAGCCTTATCTATTTTAGGTGAGAACTATTTAATGATTATTTTATGATTTTACTGTAGCCAAGGGTCTGAAATCAGTATCATTAACCAGAATATTTTGAAATGTTTTCTGGTTGACTATATATATATTTTGCATACTTTCCTTTTCACTAAGAATAGTTCATTTTAATTAAGGAAATTGAGTACACCATCTCAAAGTTTCTTTAATGTTTTCACTTTCATTTGCTCCCCCTCTTTACGGCAAATTATTTTAGCTGTTTCTTGTTGCAATTAATCTAGTCTGTGATTTTCTATTTTGTCATACTTATTGGTGTGATTTCGCTTTTCTTAGTTTTACTTAATGGAGCTTTCACCAACACCAAATATCCTTCTTGCGGCACAGTTTCCATTTTCTTTCATAAAATGAATGGCTTTGCATTTCAAACCGGCACTAATTTTTTTCTTTTCACAGGAGCCATATTTACTACTAAAAGGAACACTAGATCAACTATATTTCAATTAAAACAAATAATGCAGTTTACTAAAGTATTCAATTTTCACTGCAGAATCACTGCTTCAAATGAATACAGAAAGGGGGCACGAATTCATTTAGGTCTGAAGTATATTCTTACCCTAAATTATGTCTCCATTTTCTCGAAACTCTAGAATAGCATTCTTGTGCACAACTGCATCGAATACAACCCACTCTCATTGCAGAATTATTTACTTCCTCAAGCATTTCCTTCATACACATATTTTCCCCTTTATTGCTTGTCATATCACTATACCATTGCTCAAAAGCTTGGGAAAAGTCTTCAAATGAATGATTTCTACAGATAAGAACATCGTAGAAATAATTCAGGAATCTTTCAGGTTTCCTCATGAATTAAAGTTTGCATGTTATATGGCAAATATACCAAAAAAATTTAAAAATGTAGTTTTGAAGTACAGGTAGACACTGGTGTGCATTAATGCCGGAATACATTTTTGAAGTGACATAGTCGTGCAGCCTCAAAACCTTACGGAAACTTGTGTCTTTTGTGTGAGAACTGTCAGTTTTTATTTCAAATTTGGCAACTTTGATTTGATATATATATTTATATATATAGTTTCTTTGGAAGGAAAGTATTTATGGATACTTATAACAATTTAGATGACTCTAGAATTGGAGGAGATCTTGAGAACAAACATAACTTTTTATCACCTTTTGTGCTTAGAATATTGTAGAAATGAAAGCATGACTGAAGTAACATTCATTACAGCTACAGATTAACATTTAGAATGGAAATGCATCTGTATTATACTAAACTATGCTATACATGCAACTACTGAAGAATATAGTCACATGTGTTCTGGTAAATTTGTTTCAGTATTATGCTTCATGGCAGTCTAACCTGAGAACAATGCTAATGGTTTCTTTTTTTACCACCTATATTGACACGATATAAAAGTCACATGATCTCTCGTTCTTTTAGTACCTTTTCAACTTTTGTTTAAGTATGTACGTTTGCATTAAGCAGAGTACTGAGACCTGTTTCATCTGCATTGTGAATGTTTTTATGACAGCCCTTTATAGGCAGTTAAGGTCATTTATTTAATAAAAAAATTCCTACAACAGGTAAATTAACATCTTTTTCTTCACTACTAATGAATTTGTAAACATTTTCTTCCATACTACTACAAACAGAACTGCAAAATTTACTACCGCCAATTACTACGAAATTATTTTCCACAGATTTATTATTTATTCTAGAGCTTTCTGCTGCATGAATGAGCCAATTACTTGCATCTTGTTCACAAACTTTTGTAAGCCAAACCTTCAGTGTTTTCTCCATATTGTGCCATTTCCTGCTATGCCTTCCTTTCTTGTCATTTTGATTTGCCTTGGTTTTCAAACAGTATCTTCAAAATTCTTTTAAATCTTATATAAAAAGTGTTGAGAAACATTTGAATTGAGAACATTACATTAACTTTTTAAAGCTGATCACAGTTCTCTAATAAATCAAATTTATTTCTTAGATGTAGATAGATCATTATGCCTTTTACTAGTGTCCATAATTTTAAGATAAAAAGTGGAGATATGACAATAAGAACTAAAAGGGATTAAAGAAAAAAATGAATGCTTCCTCGAACAGAACGTTCATTCAAATGTAAAGGTCATAACACTAGGTCTTTACGAAATTTGGAAAATGAATTCCTTTGTTTGTGAATGACTTAATCAGTTTGAAAGAGAATATCCCAATGCAAAATTTTAAAATTTGTAGAGAGAGCAACTTTATCATGATTAATATATTGAGGAAACTTTTTTTCAGAGCAAAAGCAGTTCAACAGAGATTTTTTTGCTTTTGAAGAATTCTGTATGCTATTGGCTCTTGAAATTGCTAGTTATTCAAAATTTATGTCAAACTTACAAAATTTTAAATGGCTGACTAAAAACATTTGGTTGTGTAATCCCTTACTTCGTGACATTTCTCCATCAGTTTGAAATTTTTTATCATATTTAGCGACCTTATTTTCTGTTTGACACTTTTAGCCTAAAAACTGGATTATTGATCACAATAAGTGATGCATTTTGTACAATGGGGACTTCAGAAATTCAGTACTATCCAGCTGATGGCACTAATTGTGATCACATTAAGCAGAGTCCTTGTAGTTCACATGCTTTGCCATAGTCAAGTAAACAATAATGAGTACAGCATCTCAGTGCGTATGTGAAAATAAGTGTTAAAATATGTAAACAGATTTATTAAAAGTTAATTTGTTCATTATTCCTAAACTGTTTTATAAGCATTATAGGAAAGCACTGTATGTATTTTTTGTTTGTGGTACCAAATATTACTTTCACAGTTTTAGTTTTTAGGATTATTTTAGTTTTTTTTTAGGTGTGAAGGTCAAAGTATGCATGAATGCCTATAAAGTTAATTTAATTCCCTTACTGTGAAGTTTCAGTAGAAAAAGCTGTTAAGCTAGTACAGCCAAATCTCTATTTAGCAAAGTCGCAGGATTGTATGAAGAACTTCATTAAGTGGAGGAATTTGCAAAATGAAGGTTATGATAAAACATAGTTTAAGATGAGAAGTTCTTTAAATTTCAAATGTAAAATTACGTATGTTATTAGAATGGTTTATTGTATCCATTCTACCAAAGTTACTCATGAAAAATGCATGATTTCATTTCGTGAAATAATCAGCTACTTTAGTTTGTTTTGATTCTGAGGAACATTTCATGTCATAAGCCTCACATCTTTGTATAGACAGAAAACCTCATTTGGTACTTTCTTCAGCCTAATCTTGTTATAAAGGATGAAATGCTTTTAACATATCTTTGGGTAAGGATTTCATAGTCAGTTTTATTAATGTTTTCATTTTCAGGATCATCGTATTCAATTTCCTCTCTGGCTGCTATTTTTTATGTTGTAAAATATGTCCTCTTCAGTAGGAATTCCTGAGGTCTCAACGTTATTGTCTGCAATAATAACTTTGTAATTGTTTTTTATTCTTTGACTGTTCTTGGATTTTTTCAACTGCAACTGCAATATAGTCAGTTTTATTAATGTTTTCATCTTCATAATCATAGTGTTTAATTTCCTCTCTGGCTGCTATTTTTTATGCTGTAAAATATGTCCTCTTCAGTAGGAATTCCTGAGATCTCACCGTTATTGTCTGCAATAACTTTGTAATTGTTTTTTATTCTTTGATTCTTTGACTGTTCTCGGATTTTTTTAACTGCATGTTGTTCAGTTCCTCATTTTGCCCTTTGTCATCATTGAAACTATTGCCAGTGCTAGTGTGGATCTTGTTGATGAAGCCAGCTTTTTTGAAGTAGTTTTTTCAGCGATGTAGTAATTCCGTACTTTTGCAAGTTCAGATATGCAGTCGTGTAAACTTATTATAGACTGATTACTTCCAATTCGCATTATGGCTGCCTTTAACATTCTATTGTGATAATATATCGTAGTACTTTTTATCGCTGTTTGATCCATAGGCTGCAGTTTCACAGTGGTATTTTTGGGGAAGGGGAAGAAAAGAACCATTACATTTTTAAACTTTGGTATCTTAAGGTTGAGTATTGCCCTTGTCTGTCACTATTGTAATTTTTCGTTTCTGTACAGCCACATATATATCTAAATTTTTATACTACTCTTTGAAAATGTCCGAAATCGTGTACGATTTCTTGCTGTCTTTTCGTCTGCACATTTCCAGGATTTCCTTTAGTTTTGGTTTTTGCATTAGTTTCAGTATCTCTGTATCACATAGTCATCTTAATTAACATCTTTGCTTTCACCAAATATGATTTTTGCAACTACTGTATGTCTTTCTTTGAACTGTTCACATGAAATTCACTTTATCCTAACATTTTGGCAAACTCCGTATCTTTTTCCATTGTCCGTGGCTGTGCTACCAATAACATATTTTCATTCACTGTGCATGGCCATTTAATTTTGCTGTATCAGTGTCTTCATAAATCCATGTTTTCTTACCTTTGGCATTTGGATGAGTACATTGAAGCTTGACAAAATTTTATCCTGATTTTTTAGGATTGTTGGTAAACTATTTTACAAAATACTGAATTTTATGGCATTGCTTTTATTTACACCTTTATTCACTTCGTTCAGAATCAGCTTTCATTTTGACATTTTTATTATTTATATATGCTGCTTAGTTAAAAAGGCTTTGCAGTATAAAACCACAAACAACGAAAATAATGTGCAATCTGTTGCTTGCCTTAAACTTGTTTATGAAACAGGATTGAATGGGGAATGTGTATCAGAATGATGGGTAATCGATAGGAGGCTCCCCCTGCTTCATTCCTCATTTAGAATGCAATGGTACAACAAATAACAAGCCATATGCTCTTCCCTAGGACCACAGCTGCACCTAACACGTCAGCGCAAATGAATAAATAATTCTAAGATAGAAAAATATCAGAACCGTCCATTCAAAAACTTTACTAAATAGCTATTTGGAGTCTTTTACATAAAGAAATTCACACTTTGGGAAGAATTCTATGAAAAACTTCGCTATATAGAGTGCTTATTAAATAGACATTTCACTTTATTTTAATACATTTGCTCTTGTTGCCTGTAAGAAGCCAAGAAATATGACATTTATTGCGAAATTACTTAGATTTTTATTTAAGGAAGTCCGAAAAATTTGTTCTGTTATGAGTCAGCTTGTGAAACAATAGTTTTAATTTTTAACTTAAATTTTGAGTTGCTTGAGCAGTTGTTAATGCTTTTTGTTCAAATACTAATGATTTTTAGTTAATTTTAGAAAAGTAAATGTGACTATTTTAACTAATTAAAATTTAGAATTATAATGTTGAAGTAAATTTGTTGTGTGAAATCAGTTAATTTCTAATGCATTTTTATTCTGTTTTCTAATTTCACTTTTGGCAATCATAAATCTTACTCTGGTTTTAAAATTATAGTTTACTGCAATGCAGTTCCTGACAATGTAAATTCACTTCTCTACAATGGCCTTATTGAAGAACTAGTTGATGTTTTAGAACTTCAAGATCAAAGTTTGATTGTGAGTAATAAATCAGTTTTTAATTACATTTAGTGATACCACTAAGCTGATGAAAGCTATTTTATTTGCTGTTTTCATTAATCTCTGTTTGCATTATTGTGTATGTCATGTGATAACCTGAGTGTTAAGTGCTTATGACTAAGTATGGTAAAGGCATGAGTTTATGGCATTTGCATTTTGCATGTTTCTTTTTAAAAGTAATGCATTTGCATTTTGGAGCATGTTTTTCTCTAAAAATAATTTTTAGATTTTGGGGCAATTTCTAATTTATAGTAGTAAAAATCACGGTTTTCAAGGGTTCAAAGTGGTCAGCTGACCTTAATAGTTTGATCATTCTTGCTGTTCTTTAAGGCGTCCACAAGTGTTGTACTAATTCAGAATAAACAATATATGGAAATTTTTAATTAATAAAATGCCAAGACTTGGGTGTCTTACATTGTCAACCTGTCTTTAAAATTTTGGCTGGTTTTAATTATTTCAAAGAATTAGATGTATAAGTTTAGTATTTTTAGCAAGTAGGGAGTGAAGTTTGGAGTTAGAGTTAAGGGAGTTAGGAGCTCTCTATAACTTTAAAATAGGATGATCTAGTGCATGTGAAAAGACTGGGTAAAGGTTAAAGTCTTACATTGAAATAATAAGAAAAATATTTAAGATTTTGGCATTGTTTATAATTTTGAATTTTTTGGATTCTATATAAAAAGAGACTGTGTTCATGTAGGCTTAATAGGACTAATACAAAGTATTAGAATTATGTTGTTACGAATTTTGGACATAAAATAGAAGGTTTCATTGTAGTTATATGCGTAATTCTATTTTTCTGTATAAGGTAACGTGAAAATCTATAAAGATCATGGTACACTTTTCCGTACACATTTGGCATTCTTCTAGACATAATTGTGATTGACTATGAGATACACTTTTAAAAAGCATGAGTTATGGTACTTTCATCAGCTGGGAGGGATGTGTATGATTGGAAAAGGCCAAATATTTTCCACTGTTAGAAAATTTGAACTCCAGCTACTGAGATGACACTTTTGCTGGAAAAGTAAGAATACAGGGGCTGGCCTATTTAAATATTGAGTAAAGGCTGTCTAGCTAATTTGTCCAAACTGGCTATGGTTTTGGCGAGAAATCTCCAGAAGTCGCCCAGTGTGGTGACATCTGGATCTGGTCCATGTACCACTGTATCACTATAATGGATATTGTAATTGAATAGCTGTTAATGATGTCATATGCAATTGTAATTGTATCTGTTCCTCATATGCCTTCCACTAATTTATAGAAGCAGAAAGTACTAGAAATCTCTCGGCAGCTGGAAGGAAACTTAAAAGACCGACAAGAGCATGAGTCCATCCGTTGTTATTAATTCGGCATGAGTTTGGAATACTGAGATGCCTCTGGGTTAGCTTGGCTCTTCAGATGAATTGTGTTGCTTGAAGTGTAACTACTGCTTGTACTCTGTGATGCTGTGAACACCTATACGGGTATTTCTGTGGGAAGTTCCAGATCTCTAAAGTTATTTATTATTGATCTGTTTTAACCCTTAGTGCTCTACTACGGGGCCTTCTGGCATTTGTTCCGCAGCTCCGTTAGGTCTGCTATGGGGCCGCATTTGTTCCATAGCTCCATAGGCTCCGCTGCGGAGGCAAGTGTTTTTAACATGATTACGTTTAAGATGCTGCAGTATCGTCATCATTGGCAATTGTTATCTGTAGTTAAAATGTGCTCAGTCTCTGTACTGTTATGTTTAAACCATTTTTTGACCTTTTTTTATGGTTAGCAACATAGAGAAGAATAATTATTGTGATGAGAATTTAGAGTTGAGTGGTAGTGAAGACGTGTTTGATTTTCAAGTGTTAAAAGATATTGCGAAAGACAATGTTTATTATAATTCTGATACTTCAAGTAGTGGTTCCGAAATTATGCTACCAAAGAGACGATGAATGAGAATTATTGAAAGTGAAGATGAAGATTTGCTGGAAGACTTCAATGAGTGTTGCAATGTCACGGAAGAATTAGATAATCCGGATAGAATACATTTTAGTATATCGCCAAGGATAATTGGACCACAAGTTCCTACAAGTATTGTACACTCGTTACAATATTTTAAATTATTTTTCACAAACAAATTGGTAAATGAAATTATAAAAGAGATGTATAATTACACAGAAAATGTTCTAAAGAATAAAGAAATATCTAATAACTCTATTTGGCAAATGTGGCGTGCGATGGAGGAGGAGTTTTGGGCTTTTATTGAGGAATTGTCAATATGGGTACGATACCTTTGACAAATGTACAAGAATACTGTTCAGTTAAGGACAGTAGTCGGATCCCTTTCTTTAGTAAAATATTTACAAGAAAGAGATTCAACCAGGTATTCTGGATGTTGCATTTAAAAACACCTGATCCTCTGAAAAATATTAGAACACGTATTCAACGAGCAAGTAATTTTTTGGAATATATAAATTCAATGTTTTTAGACTATTTTATATCTGGAGAAAATATATGCATTGACGAATCCATAGTTAAATTTAAAGGAAAAATAAGCTACATCACATGCAATCCCAATAAACCTACCAAGTGGGGCATTCGAATATATATTTTAGCAGATTCCGAAACAGGATATGTGTATAGCATGCTTCCGTATTATGGAAGTATCACTTCTGAAAATCTGCCAAGTCGAGATTTACTGGTCAGCAGCAGAATTACCCCACATCTGTACCAACAATTATTGGATCGGGTACCTACCGCAAAAGGATATCATATGCATACTGACAAGTATTATGCTAGTATATTCTTAGCTGAAGAATTAAGAAAAATGACAGAAAAGGTGTTCCAACATGCCTGAAGAAACCAAAATTATATGAAAAAAAAATTGTTGCATACAAACAAGGAAATACAATTCTCTTAGCTTGGATGGGTAAGAGAATAGTATCATTATTGAATAGCTGGCATAATGCTGGAATGATAACCACTAATAAAATTATACGAGTTCGTACAAACGAAGTAATCGAAAAGCCATCTGTAGTTGTCGGGTATGCAAAGTCGGTGTGTGGTGTTGATTGGGCTGATCAATATGCATCCAGTTATTCCTTTTTGAGGAAATCACATAAGTGGTGGCAGAAACTTTTTGGGGGGGGAAATGGAGACATCAATAATCAATTCATACATTCTGTATATAAAAACTGTCCAGCAAAATAAAAATGAGAAAATTTTGATGCATTTACAGTATCGAAAAATTTTAGTTGGTCAACTCAGAAGATTTTCGTCAAGAGAGAACAAGAGTTTCTACATCAAGTTATGAAATCAGACTAAATGGTTAACTTCATATAATGAGAAAAGATCCTAAGAGGGACTGTGTTGTGTGCTCTACAAGGGCACAAAAGGATGGCAGACATCAAACAAGTGATTACTGTGACGCTTGCCCAAGTAAACCCAAGATGCACATGGGATATTGTTTCCAAAGATACGCCATGGTGAATTACAAAATTCAAAATTTATCTTTCATTTGCAAGAAGAAAGTGCATATATATAAAATAAGTAAAAATAAAAACATTCGCAAGCACGTGTTATTCTTCTCACTTAAAATAAGGCCCCGTTTCACTCGTTCTGCTGTGAAAAATATGCCGGAGTTGCTGGTAGGCAGTGGTACAAAAATGTCCAGAGCGCTAATGGTTAATAAAATAAACGTATATTGAATCTATTATGGGCTCGTATGCATGCAACAATATTTAAAAATAATGGCACTATGATAATAAGGATTAGTAGTAGAACTACAAAATAAATAATAAAACTAAAAAAAAGGCTTAAAATTTGAACAGTAATAGGGAGCGTGGAGCTGATTTCATTCAAAATCTTATTAATATGCAGTTATTTTCATATAACTTTGTGTCTGCTGCATTTTTATCGAGATAAGCAAAATGATCTCTAAATTCTCTTTAAACATGAAGCTGTCATTTTTTTTATGTGTGTGTGTGTGTGTGTGCAGCTACTTCTGTTAGGTTATGGTGCATTTTGTGCTTAAATTTTTCAAAAGTCGTGGTTATTAATTTTTTGTGCAGACCATATAAATTTTTTTACAGGCTGTAGTTTAGAATTCACCAACTTAGAGCATCAATATACTGATATATTCTAATTCTTCGAGAACATCACAATCTCACTTTTGAAGGTAATGAAAAATTGCAAGAAAGTTAGTCCTATGCATGGCCATTTGCATGAAACTTTTAGGGTAGACAAACATGCATATAGAACAGATGCATTGTATGGGTTTTCGCAGCAGCCTGCAGCTCTCATAACTGGGCGTATAAAGTGGATTGCGTGCCTTGTAGCATTTGCATCCGTAGATGTAAAATGGAATGTTTGTGAAACTGAGGCATTGCATTGTCAACAGAGATCACATACAACCTTATAAAACTGCATGTATCATAAACATATATCTCTTCGTTGCATCAGGGTTATCACGCTACCTGGAAAACTGGAAAAAGTCAGGTAATTCGAAAATTAACCAAAAAATTCAGGGAAAAGTCTGGATTTAAATATTTTAGTCAGAAGTCTGGAAAAGTCGGGGAATTTCATACAGCGATCCCCTCCCCAAAAAAGCGAGTTTAGCGCCTATATTGGAAGCGATCACTTTCTTGGAGCGCGTTAGCGTCATTTGGGCAGCTGACTTAGAGCCAATTTTCAGAGCTCCAATCAGATTGTCTTTTAGAAAGAAAAAGCAAGTTTCCAGTAACCTCGAGAATCGAGAGACTTGTATGCGCATGTGCAGTGCATGTTGAACGAAAGAAAATGCATATTTTTGCATAAAAACAAATCAGTTTAATCCCAGTATATGGTACCATGGAGGGTAGAATAGTCTCTACGTATTCTATTCTAACCTCAAGGTACACCCAGGGTTTGGCGACATGATCATGAGCTGTAAACCAGTCATTTTATTGCTGGTGGCTGTTTTGAAAATTGTACCAAAGTCGTAGCGTAAACTAGGATTTTGCGGCAAAATCTTTTAAACATTAAAAAAAAATATCTAATTTGTAATTTTGCAGTGAAGTAAAAGAATATTAATCAGTCACCTAGGCTAACCCTTTAATATAGCTATATTCGCCTAAATATCGTTGATTATTATAATTCAGTTTTTAATTATTTTAATGTTATTCATATCATTTAATGTTGCTTCTTCCCTCTAAATTTATTATTAGTGAATAATACTTTCACATCTTGGGAAATTTTCTGTGTCCGAATCCTGAAACTAATTCTAGCAGTATGATGACATAACATCACAAAATTTAATTCACATATTTTTTTGCTTATGTATGCTACTAAATAAATATAAAATACCTGAATTTATTAAAAAAAATCATTTAATAGATTTCTTTCTTTCATGTAGCTGCAAAATGTCTGAAAAAAAAACTTTGCTTTAATCCATATTGGGCAGATTATAATTTCAATCTTCAGTGAAGAAAACAACTATTATAATTATAATAGTAACGGTTTGGGGATAAGTCATATGTAATTGGGAAATTTTTGTGTTTTTAAGTGGTACCATAATTAATTTTCCTCCTAGCCAAAGTGCATTACATGGATAGACTGGAATTTTTTTAGAACTCACTTGGAAAAGTCAGGGAATTTCATTCTCCTGTTTGAGTGGCAACTTTATTGCATGGTAATGTGATATAAGAAGATAGTTGATGAACATTTTATGAGCAAGAAATGATAGTAGTGGACTCATTGGCAGAAGGCACATTGTGAAATTCGTCGAATATATCATGGAACAAAGAAGCATAGCTTTTACAATGTATCCAGTTTTTCTGCACATAACACAGTATAGGTTGGTGTTATGGTGTACATAATTGATTGATTCTCTCTGAAAGAATGCAAATGAAAATGACAGCAAGATTCTGAATACAACTTACATGTTCTTTGATGTGTACATAGACAGTTGGCAAATATATATATTTGTATCCAGAAGCTAGTCTATATATCCAGTATCTGTCTATATATATCTATACCTGTCATCTATATATATTACCTGTAACATACAAAATCTTTCTTATTGTTACTTTCGGAAAAACTGGCATTTGTATACATGAATCAGTGCTCCAGTGATCCACTTTTTGGCCCATAAACAGTCCCCCATAAGAAGAATAAGCCCCCAAAATTTTGTATCTTGTAATGTCTTTCCTTTTGAAATTTTCTTAAGTTTTGAATTTATCAGTATTTTGTTAATGATATCTATTTGACTGCTGTACAAGGAAAATAAAAATAATCATCACCAATAAAACAAACTGCACCATATGCTGCACTATCTGGAACGTTTTCTATTTTTATTCCTGAGCAACCTAAAAACTCTTCCAAGAAGGGGTTTGTTTGCTGACAACCGTTCTTGAGAATCACATTCATCTTCATCTGGTCTTGAATCAGAACTGCGAGAAATTTTTTGTCGGATACTAGTCGTAGGGTGATATGTAATATCATCATCGGTAACCATCAATGATTAGATTGAATCAACAGCTACGTCTGTTTTCAAGCGTCATTCTATCAATACAGTAAAGCCTTCTGAAGGTACGTCTATGCCAGGGTAGCCAAACTTCATGTCAGCAGCAGCCACATGTTAGGATTCAGGAAATTTCGCGAGCCTCAACTATATTTTCTAAAAAGCTTAATTTCTTATTTACATCATTATAAAAATAATTGAGCATTTTCATGAAAAATGTTGTGGGAGTGAATTAATGAGAATTTCCCTTTTTTGTTTACTTAATGTAGTTGCAAATAAGTACAAGTATAGTACAGAGTCCGAGATCCAGACGTTCAACATCCGGATTTAGATCCTTTGAGATTAACAACTTTTTTTGGTATGCTTTACGCATGTGCATTTGATTTTTCACTCACGTTATAAAACACGGGTAGAGTTCCGATTCTTAATTTGACCTAGGCACTAAATAAAATACCTGTTTAGTGAAGAAACAATCATTTTAGCATATATTTGTGAAATCAATAATTTGACTCCGCAGCTGCTTTATCTGCTTGGCATACCTCTCAAACTGAAACATTATACATAGGAACATTATTGATTTTACACCTACTATATTTTACATCCCTGACACCAGCCTGGCGAATTATTATTTGTTAGCCCAGAAGAGCTGTCAATTTCATTTTGGCATTTTGCATTGATTCACTTTCTGCGTTGTTTCACTTTTCAAACTGTTGCCACCAAACATTACAGCCCTGTGTTATATTTAAAGAAATATATTGAAGAATCTACATGAATGTATGTATGTTTCTCGCAATGTGATAAAACAATGTTACCTAGAACCATCAACTTTTGAATAACGTAATCCTCCACCGAATGCGGGTATCTGGAAGCCCTAATTTTGAATATCTTTAATTATCTGTTTCATATTTTGTCTAACATTAAATAATTTTTGATTAACAAACTCAAAGATTTCAAAGTGAAGAATGGCAATACTGTACGGAAAGGAAAACATTCTTTATCTCCAGTGTGAGACTGTATCGGAAATCCTAAAGATATGCTCATTTTGAAATTATTTTCCGATATTGCTGTTTAATTAAATTGTATGGTTTAAGTGCAAAGAACACGATATTTAATAAATAAAAGTGGCACAGAAAGCGTTAAAAAAAGTCCCTTTGGGTGTAATTTAAAATCTGAAAGCTTTTAGATTTTTATTTATTTATATTTATATTTACTTTCATCACCGCGTGATTATCAACACATGACAACTGAGTAATGCAGCAATGTCTGAAATTTTTCTTATATTATTAATTTAGTAACAAGTAGTATGGTAACCTTTTATGCTGACATTACGCTTGGCAATGTTTATAGATTTAAGTTCAATGCGTTAAGAAATTTTGACGAAGAAAAATTTAAAAAAAACTTCTTTTCATATGCTAAAAATAAATTTTATGAAACTGATAGGCCAAAAGATTACATTTAGTTTTGTTTGAATTAAGAATAACTGATATGTTATTCACACAAATCCAAAACCGGCATCAGAGCCCATATATATGGCCGCGCAGGGCGGCAGAATTTTGGGAAGAAAAATTGTTTGAATTTAGAAAAGCACAGAGGGGCAAAATTAAGGGATGACAAAATTTTTATACCTTAGGGAAAGCACTGGGCTCCAAGGTTTAGGGGCAGTAAGAATTTAGAACTGAGCAGTGGCGTAGCTAGGGTTCCAGCGACCGGGTACAGCTGAAGATTTTGCACCTCTTTCTGTGTGCCAAGATTGGAAAACGTTTCATTGAAGGATGCTGTGCCCGGGGACACATGTGCGCCCCTTGCCCCACCCTAGCTACGCCACTGGAACTTAGGGAGACGTTTTGTAGCAGAATTTAGGATCTGCAGGGACTGCATCGGCGAGATCTAGTGCCAGCCCTCGATAAGCCTTAATGTGGGAGTTTATTAACTCTGATTATAGCCTTAAGCGCGTAGAAGAAATAGACGTAGGTATAATAAATAACTAATACAATTCAGGCTTAAATCTCTCAGTATGCGATAGAGGCAAGATAAAATTTAGAAGAACAACTTGTCTTTCATCGCCAATCTCATGGTACATATTTGGTACTCATGGTACTGTATTTCGGAAATGAAAGTACTTTTTGTTGCAAGCTGAGTCCTATTTAAGGGGTCAAAGAACCCAACTTGTGAGCCACAGTTAAGGGGCCTGAGAGCCACATGCGATTCACAAGCTGCAGTTTCGAGCCATGCCTATCTGTGCAATATGCCATCTGTAATTTATTGTAGCTGTCTCCAAATATGTTACATATATATCTACAAGGATATTATTTGCATTAAAAAGCTTTTGAAAAATCACAAGTAGTATAGTGTCTTCTGGGACAGTAACTTAAAAATTAAAGTTTGGCATTAGTTTTATTTGTAATTTGGTTCTTTGCAGAACAAAGTGGCTACATGTGCTTTTGTGTGGCTATGGATAATGTAAATATGCTCCAGTTCCTTTTAAGATGCTCCTAGATGTTAGCAATTTTCTAGTATGTAGATATGTTTCTTAGACATGGTATCATTTTATGGTAGAAAAATTACTTGGCATTAGAACTTATTTTAATGTTATGCTGTTTGTCATACTTAATAAATTTTAATGAAGTAATAAAATTTTTAAACCTAGGAAATAAAAGCTGCTGCATTAAGGACACTGACATCCATTATTCATTTGGATAGAAGTCCTAAGTAAGTTTAAGTGAAAGCTTAATTTTTTTGCTTTTAACTGTTGTTTTCCTTCTCAAAATGTTTATATATTTTTAGTAACACTGGAAAGGGTTTTCAAAATTTTATGTCAAATGTTATTAATGGGTATAAAAAAACTCATTTATGTTAAAACATTGTACTATTTCTGCTTTTGCAAAATTAAGGCATGAAGTAAAAAATTCACATTAAATCCGAAAATTTATACAAAATTTGAAATATTGTTCTGTATGGGTGTTGGTAATTAACAATGAATTTTATGTTTTCATTGATGCTCATTAAAACTTAAATTGTTGAAAGTGTTACTGTTTATTATTAGAAATGTGGCTTTGGATGATGTATGCATATCACATTGAGCTCCAGCTAATGAAATGGTCGATCAAAAAAGAAGAGAATAAAAGAAATAACTGTTTGGTGAAAGTAATCTCTATCAGTGTGATGCAAGGCCATTTATGTGATGTTTGCAGATATTAGTGTTTCTGGAAGTCGATCTCGAGAACAACTCCATGATCGCAAATTTGAAAGAGTTAGAATTCTTGAACCTAGTGCAACAAAGCTCTTTTGGGCTAGCGCGAAAGAATTCGACTCCGAGTAAATTGACCCATGATCGAGTCCCGCTCATGCGACGCAGCACTTCTCACTGGTGATAATAGATGGCGACACGAGCAAGCAACTACCGAGGCTTCATAGAACCACGTGATCGCCACAAAGTCCTTTGATGTCTAATAAATGGATTCATTACTGGCAAAGTGTTTATTTGACAAAAAATGGCTTAAGTGCCAGTAGAATATTGTAATAAATTGGGAAATGTTAGGAGGGTATGGAGGATGAGGCATAATTTCTTATTCCAAATTATTTATTTGCTGTGTGATTGACACTGTTGTTGGTGATCTGGTGGTGTTCTGAAGCAGTTTGACTCTATGCCTGTTCCTGGCTGCTAGTTGTGTAAGATATAATTTGACTTGCATTTGTAGTATGTCTCTGCTGTATTGGGCTGCATTTATCATTTCATCTCTTGGGAGACACGGATATGAATAATACCAGCAAAAGACTGCCATATAATAAACATAATTTTTGAATGCCCTGGAGTGTCTTCCTTTCCCAATCATTACGATGGAAATGCAAGATTGTTGTAGAATATTTGCTTCTCATCCACAAAAACAGTTCATTGCAAGAAATTGCCTTCTTTGCTTTTTCTCCCCAAAGCTTTCCTTTTCTGATTAGTAAATTTGTCAGGTACTCACTTTTCAAGTTTCCATACGTTTTTATTGCAATTAAATGCTTTGGAACAGTTAAAATAAAAGCATCTTAATGTGTGGGTGATCCAAGCAGTTTGTCGTAGATCTGATTTGATTGAATGTTTTAGTTCATTCCAATCAATAAAGGTAGGACAATGGCTATGAGGTTCATTTTATAGCCTCAAATCTCATGAGTGAAATTTTACAAAACAATGGTGAAGATTCTCTCATTTGTTCAACAGACCATCAAAAGAAACATTTCCTAAAATTTTCTGTATCAGGATATCTGGTTGACTTGTGCAAATATTAGTTCTGTGGGAGAGGGGACTTATGAGGGACAAAGTTTCAAGTGAAGCATTTTCAGTTCAATTGCAGTTGTCCTGCATACCTAGCTAGGACATTGGTTCCAGTGAAACATTTTCAGCTTGGAACCCATCTATGGTAGGAAATGAAGAAACTTGTTCATGTCTTGGAAACTTTTCTAGCATTTACTTGTCACTGAATGTAATAACCTCACAACAGATATAATTAATGTAAAATTACTATAAAAGAGTAAATAAGCTTAATCTAATATATAATTTTAAGTTAGTTTGTTTATTTTTAGGAAAAAAGTATTTCTGCCAGAAGTACACTTAAAAATAGAAAAAAAAAAAAAAAAAAAAGTATATCTTCCATTCTACTGGGCCGATTGACGAAATTCAAGTTGCGTTTTTCATATCTTGAAAGCGCGACTTAGGATATATATTAGATTTATATATAGCATTGTCTTAACATAGATATTCTGGCACAAAATCGCACTTTTTCTGAAATAACATACCACTTTTTTCCATATTTCGATTCTGTGACTTAAATTATGCCTAGATATTGAATTTTTTAATGTTTGGTGAGAGATTTATGAAGAAATTTTAAAACTTACCGTGGCAGATTTTTAAGTTTGCCCCAAGAATAATTCACTTGCTGAACTTCCTAATTTATAGCAATGTATTTTCCTTTCCTTTTTTTATTGTCCACAAGCAGAAAAGTCATCTTTCATACTTTCAAATAATTTTAACAGAGTACGTAAACCGCATTTTTGTTATTATCGCTTGTAATAAATATGACGAATTTTGAAATGTGCCAAAATGTAAATTCACGTATATGTTAGGAAATTTTCAGTAAAAAACTTGTAATTTTTTGCAGGTATGCTTAGAATTTAAGATGATGGCAAAAATGTTATAGGTTATAATTCAAAATTTATTTTGAAAAATTTGTAAGAATTATAAATACAAATTTTAAAAATCATAAAAAAATGGTGAATGTTATTTGCATCTCTCCAAAGTCAAAAAATCAAAGTTACAAGTTACAAAATCACTCGAAATGCAGCAAAATTTGAGAATAAACCATGGCAATCTATTCCATTTTATTTATTAAGATTTTCTTCAAAGATACAGGGGGAAAAAATTAATCGTGTATGTAAATAACTATGAACTGCTTTACTTCGTACTACAACCGTTGGCTATGCCACCTAGTGGTATAGCAATTTCATTTAATGAATTTAAATTTCAAAATATGAAAGGAAGAATCAAACAAGTTTAATAAAAAAGAGAGCTTAATAAATATATACCAAATTAAATTAACATGGAGGAGCTAACATTTTGAGAGCTAATTTTTTAAAAACTACTCCTGCAATTTTTGACAAAAATGGCAGTTTGGCATAATTTGAGTCTTAAAATCAAAATATGGAAAAAACTTGGCATGTCATATCAGAAAAAGGCTGATTTTGTGTCAAAAACTATATTAGAGCAATGCTGTGTATAAATCCAATACTAGTCCCACTTTTGAGACATGAAAAAGCGCAAGTTGAATTTCGTCAATCGGCCTAGTAGAACGGGAGATATAGAAGTGTCCATCCCATTTTTTATTTTATGTAGTGTACATATACGTCTAGCCTTTAAAGATGAATTCAGAGAAATATTTCAGTATGATAGTAGAATCCAGTAACTAAACAGAATAGTTACCAATTTAAAATATTACTTGCCTGCTTTTTTAATCAAAATATTTTTAACATAGCTTTGAAATATTTAATCTTGGGAGTGTTTCCCACATAATAGTAATCTGACTTACATAGAACACTTTTTATGCTATGTTTTTAAGAATTCATATTTATCATAATAAAAACTTTTTTATTTATTTATAAAATACTTGTGTACTCAAATGAGTTTAAAGCATTTCAAATGAAAATGTATTAAGTCATTTGGCAGTAAATTGTTAAAATATTGGCAACTTGCCATGAGATTGATAGTAGTTTTCCTATGAACAATATTAATTAAATGCATATTTTAGTTTATGCTGATTATTGTATTTTAATGCTTCTAACATGAGGAAAGGTATCCAGCTTAGGTGTTTTATATATTTTACATGAATTTTTATTTAATAAAAGAGTATTCAATGTAATAATATAAGCTAATATAAATATTCTAATAAGTAATGTAAACTAATATAAGGTGTATGTTTAGTAATGATTTGATGTGCAAATAAAGTGGTAATTAAAATCAAGCCTGGATAAATTCAGTTTCATCTGTTATAGCTGACTATGAGTGTGTATATGAAATTAGCTTTTTAAACAGTTTTTTCCTTTTTTTTATAGATTAAATGCTATAATAGATGCAACAGGAGCAGCTTCTTATCATGGTTTCTTACCTGTACTTGTTAGAAACTGCATTGAAGCTCTTACAGGTTAGTATTTAAAATTTAGATCCTCTTCAGAGAACTATATGAATGTATTTATTTTATGAATCATAAAATATACCTCTTATCTCTGTGTGCACGGAGGAAACTACTGTATACATGTACAAAGCGTTTTCACTTAAAAAATATCAGGATTGCATAAATTTGACATTTACAGCCCTAGTATTGAACACATTAAACATTATATGTTTTATAATTGCAGTTTTCATATTTCAGTGGTTGCAGGTATTCATATCCAGGAACTGCCAATCCATCTGCTAATTGAAAATGTAATAGGAACAATTCCTGGATTGGTGTTAATTGTTGGCCTTTTATATAGTGCATCATTGTATAGCTTACTTGTGACATGATATAAATATGCAATATGTAGATTTATAAATATACCAAAATTAAGAACTTAATAGTCATTTTTAGTTAAATTTATTTTCAGAATTTCATATATCCCAAAAATGTGTAACCTGTTATATAATTTCATTACTTCAAGTAAAGTAATTTTCTATTCTCAAAGTGATTTTATGTAGTTGTGTGATCTTGTAGTATAAGAGCAAAAAAGTTTAAAATTACTTCATTAAATTTGAATGAGAATTCAGCTTTAAGTAGCTAAGGAATTCAATTTTAATATGGCAAATGTTATTTCATTTTTACCATATAATGCAAGTAATTTTGATATTTTGTGGGTATCCATGTTAAGTGCATAGGCATAATATATAACCTGCTTCTGGATTTTCAATCATTCTTATTTTGGCATAATTTTAAACACATTAATCTTCTATATTTAATGATAGCATGAAGTATAGGCCTTCTGCAGGAATTCCACTTTCTTAATGTATATTTTGTATGAATCCAGTTTTTATTATTCAGCATTTTTATTATATTGTAAACATTGATTTTGATAGCCTTTCACATATTGGTCCAGCAGCTTGTTAGCTCACAGATCACATTTTAATTTTTTTAAATATATATTAGAGCAGTGTTCTAAACTGAAATTGTGTGCCAGATGCAAGATCTGAAAGCAGCTTCCAGGCCAAAAAGTTTTTTAAAGAAAAGAACATTTTTTAACTAAATTAAAAATTTTATTTACTTAACTCTCCAGGTGGCAAGGAGTTGCCCTCAAACTTTCCCCAAAAAGGCATGAGTAAATGCGTGTATTTTCTTAATTATAATTCCAAAATGACCGTCCTACTTTGTACACGACTCTTTTCCTTCCAATATATGCATCTGCTTAATTTTCTGGGCACTGTTTGAGATGCCTGTTTCTGTAATTGGAAGTATCATGACAGATATTTTTTAATGTAGGTGTACAGCTAGTCTGCATGTAAAGGGTTAATACTCATTAAGTGTACATAAACATACATAAAAGTGTAATAATAATGACACAAAGAATTCAATTTTCTTTCAGAAATCTAAAGCTTGGTTTCTGCAAGAAATTTGTGTTTGTCATACTTCGTAATTTAAGTGAATTGACAGCTAAATATTACATCATCAGATGGACATTTATTTCAAATAGCTCAGATATGTTCAATTGACCATTTAACTCGAACTAAAAATAAACATGTTAAAAAAATCACTCCAAATGCAGCAAAATTTGAGAATAAACCATAGCAATCTATTTAATTTTATTTATTAAGATTTTCTTCAAAGATACAGTGGAAAAAAATTAGTCATGTATGTAAATAATTCTGAACTGCTTTACTTCTTACTACAACCTTTAGCTATGCCACCTAGTGGCATGGCAATTTTTATAAAGTTTATAACATTAAAAACTATCTTCATCATGAATTGTAGATGCTCATTCTGAATTATTTGAAATTATATCAAACTTTTGCCCCAGAATAGTTTTCAGGGTTTTTGGAATGGGATCATTGTCACCCCTGCAAGTTAAATGCTGATTAGATCGTTTTTGAAGAAATAATTGATTTCATTATTTTAATGTCAAAGTTTTTTTTTTTTAAATATGAAGGTCAAGTTTTAGTTTGTATGTTTTCATTTTGGAATGTTAAATTATTCTGTATTTTTAGAACCTGAATCAGAACCATTTCCATTGCCTTTTGCTACTGCCTTATTTTCGTTTCTGTATCATCTCGCAAGCTATGAAAGTGGCAAGTATTTTTTATTATTTTATTCGAAATAAGTTTAAAGATAAAAGAGCTTTAGATTATCACATAGTTTTTTGGTATGTGTTAAAGATCATAATTTTGTGTTTTTCAAATTCATTTTCTGTAAAAAGTGTTGGTAAATAACATGGGTTATTGAGAACATCCTAAGGAACCATTAAAGATGAATTTTAATTCTTAGAGAAGTGGGGCATGCTGATATTTGTATGATGCAAATATGTTTTACCAATTTGGATAGAATCATTTTTAATACAAAGTATAGAATAATCGGCATATTTTTATGTAACTTTTGATGATTTTATTAAAATTACCTGTGTTTGGGATTAGCAAATTGTTAATTGCAAAGATATAAATCATAATGTTTCTGTGCTAAATTTAAAATTCATTGCGTAGAATAGGGATTGCGATGCGGGATATCTTTTAAAAGTTTGCAAAAATATTGGGGGTATTGGAATATCAGCAGCCACGTAAATTTCTTATGTGTTCAGCAGTATGATATCGTACGTATCCAAATTAGACCAAGACATCAAACAGTATCCATATCCATCTATATTCCTTATAATTTTTTTTGACTCTTTATATAATTTATTTCTCGTGAATATGTATGATATTTAACTACGAGTGTGTATGGATATTTTTGTTGTAAACTTTGTTGTAAAGTATTGTGGAAACAACCTATAGTTATTTAAAAAAATAGCTGAATATTATTTAAAAACAATTTTTTCTAGAAGTTCCTCAGATAGGACTACTCTAAAGAATAATGTGAAAATAATTGGGAAACAATTCATTGTCTTTGCAAGGTTGCTGAATTGCCATGTATTTCATCAGTAAATTTTGTTAGATGAAGTGAGTATAGAAGATTGTTGACAACCTTTTGCCATAGATACATTTTGAGGTGGTACAGTTTTACACATCCAGCAGTGTGTTTAATTCTTATTCACTGGGTTTGACTGCGTATGAATTTTCCTTCTTTCCTAAAATAAAATTGAAAGGGAAAAAAGATTTAACCCTGTTATCTAAATACAAGAACCGCCAGCAGTTTTGAGCGGAGGAATTAAAATTGTTTGTTAACAGCTTTGCAGTCATAGGATTTGCATAAGGATCAATGTTGCATTGCACCGAGGACTTACTTAAAGAATGTAGGGCAAAATGAGGTGTAAGAGAAGTTAATATTTTAAAAGAAATTTTGTGAACTTTTGGATGTCATTATCATGTTGGATTTCTGTGTGGTGTATTAAAATGAGGTATATCATTATGAATTAAGATTCAAGTTGTCCACTTTTGAAATAATCTTTATTACAGTAATAGAATTCAATTTCACTTTGAGTTAGCCTGTTCAGTGGCTAAAAATGTGAGGTGTAGTAATTATCCCAGGTTTGTGCCAAGTGGTTGGAACATGTTTTTTGATGCTAAGCTTTTTTTTTGTTTATAATGTAAGGTTTACTTTAAAAATTCCTCCACAAGGGCATCCCTTTCTACGTATAAAAAGTTTTAACATAACCAAGTAATTCAATCATTGCACATTAATTACATTGATAGTTGCATGTACACTGGTTATCATAAATTAAGGAAAAATCACAAAAACAACGATTACTGGAAAAGTTATGTGTAAAATTTTATGAAACTTACCCACAATATACAACACATAGTAGGGGATCAAATAACATAAAAAGAAATTACCAGACAATTGTAGTAGTATAGAAATTAGCACATGTATAAAATGAACAAATCAAAGGTGTCAGTTTGCTATAGGAAAAGTACTTTCAATATGCGATATGATCGCCTCTAGAAACAAAACAGCACGTACAGCAGTGCGTGATGCTTTCAATTATGTGGTTTATCAGTTCCATAGGAAGCGAGAGCCATTGTTTTTGCAAAGCAGTTGCAAGCACGGCAAGGGTCTGAGGGGTCGGATTGAGAGCAGCTAGACGTCTCCCTAAAGCATCCCAAATGTGCTAGATAGAATTCAAGTCCGGGGATCAAGCTGCCCACTCTATGCACATAATTGTTTCGTGTTGAAGATGATCATCTACGATGCGAGCCCTGTGTGGTCTTGCGTTGTCGTCCTGTAACATCAAAGCATCACCTATTGCCCCGACATATGGGCACACATAAACATCAAAGAAGTCATCTCTATAAACCTCAGCATTCATGGTTCCCCTTGGAAAGACATGGACGTCCGTTTGTCCACCCAAATACAGACACTGCCACTTCCGTATTCATCTCTTTCATGGATGTTTAATGGATGTTAACGGGTTCCAGGTTCTCTCCATATCAAATAATGGCTGCTATCTCGTTCTAGACTAAACCTGGACTCATCCGTAAGTCCTTTGATCAGATTTCTGATGTCACTGTCACAGAGAAATGTGTGGGCTTGCTGTTAAACATGGACTTTTATGCTTCTCGCAGATGATGTATTCCGAGTGCAGCGCCACTAATTTGCATATTGCAGTTCTACTCAGCTACTCTTACTTGGCAACATATTCAAATTTTACACAGTTTGGCTTATTTTGGAGGGAGTTATTGCTATTTTTCTGATTTTCCCTTAATTTATGATAATCAGTGTATATCATTCTTTGTTTTGTGTTTGATGAAATTTTGTTGCCTGTACATTTGAACTATTTTTAGCTTCATATTTATTCTTGTAAATTACTAATTTCAGGTGGTGAAGCCCTTGTATCTTGTGGAATGATGGAATCATTGTTAAAAGTAATTAATTGGCATAGTATTGAAACCGAGCATATTACAGTAAGTGTAAAAATTTTTGTATGGAGGAGTGTTCATTAACTGATATAATAATTGCTACCTGTTGCTTTAAAAGCTGTGACTCTTAGATTTTAGACTCTGCGTGCAATACTCTTTTTTAATCCTACACCCGTCCTTGGCACTCCTGCCATTAAGCAACAAGCAGCGCAGTAAGATGAAGAATGATAATGAGAATTAAAACTAGAATCAAAAGAGTTGTCATTAAAAAACCTAAAAACAATGGGGCAGTTGTGATGGCCGTCATCGATGTGACCCTGATGACATAAAAGGCAAATGTGACCCTGATGACATAAAAGGCAACAAGCTGAATCCTTGATTCCAATACAACATAAATGCCTTTGTAAATAATCATGTTCGGTTAGCATTAGAAAATGAGTAACTCCAAGAAATCTGGGCAAAGATTTGGGAATTTTATTCTTTTTGTTAAGCAGGATATTCTACCTCTTACCCACAGCTGCATCTCTATATATGGATATTCTATTGTTCTTAATTTTATTGTTTCCAGTCCTTTTAATTTTATGCAAAGGTAGAGGAAAATCAGGCTGAGTCATTAGAGAACCAGCTTTAGCAAGTCTTAGTCTGCTTATTACCAGAAATGCCACAATGGATCGGAATCCTTTGGAGGGCGATGTTTTCTCTAGAATTCCCAAGTTCAAAAAGCTTTGCTGTACAAGTATGGATATGTGCATTTTCATTGTATTTTGAATTCACAAGCGAAAATATAGCAGCCTGAGAATCAATGAGAAACATGATACTCGGATCAGGACTGTCTTTCAATTTATTAATTGCAAATGATATTGCTACTATTTCTCTATCAAAATTTCACAGTATTTCCCAGCAGGATAGCAAATACTGAAAGTACTTGAGTATGCTCCAGTGCCAGTGTTTTTATAGTGCCTTCTGCCAACCATCAGTGTACACATGGAGCCAATCATCAGGAGGGTACCTACTGTATGTAGTAGTCAGAGCAGCACTTTTTAATTTACTTTGTAAGGAGTGCTGTTTATTGGTATTCCAAACAAGATCCAGGTGGTCCTTCTACATGGTTTGATCTAGAACAGGATTTAATTTCTGAGGGAAAACCTGGCAATTGGGTGTAGGAATATCAGGTATCATAAAGGTCGTGGACAGTAGAAAGGAAGGAACTGTGGGGTTTTTAATCTTTCATTTGCTGGTGTGTAATTATTTAGAAAGTTATTTTTCCTTCGTAAGATTTTTTTAATGAGGCTTATGGCCCCTCTTTGGCACCTTTCATTTAATGGTTCCAGTTCAGTCTGAAGTTGCATAGCAACTACGGAGGTTGATTTAGCACCCCCAGTGATGAATCACAACATGTTTTGGAATAGGTCAAGCTTGTTTTTAACAGTCTGAGGTGGTTATCAAAGCCTGGTTTCCAAATTCAACAACAGGATGAAAATAATTTTATAGGCTGCATACAAGACATGTTCGGTTGAGCCCCAAGTGACAGCAGCTAAATATTTCTATAGTCTTCATCTGGCATATCTATTACCTATGGCTGAATCAACATGTTTTGCCCAAGTTAATTTTGGGTCTAAATGAATACCCATGTAGACTCTATCAAAAGGTATTATTCAGGTGTTTGTGTTATACTGAAGCTAGATGATGTGATGTTTTGACTGAGGGAAAACAATTGAAAGGTGGTTTTATCAGTATTTACAATTATATTATTATTAGAAGCCCAGGTGTTAAGAACATTTAATGCCTGTTGTAGGATACTGGCAAGGCCAACAAAGTCAGATCGTGTAGCACTTATGCAAAGCTATACAGTCCTTACTAGGGCCGCTATTTTGAGCCTTCTCACGAGCCTTATTTCTGTCGTCACAAAGCTTTTGCAATTTGCATTTTCAAAAGGGGTATATTTCTTTTGATGCCCTCTTGCGACACATGGAGAAATACACTTTAGTATAGCATGGGTAACGAATTTTGAAGAGTGTTCAAGATTTGGGGAAGCTAAGGAGTTGGTTATAAGTATTTCATTGAGGCTTTTATAGTTGAACCAATTTGCCTTTTTGAGGTTTCAGAAAACCTGTTGAGGCTCCCTGGAAGGGGATTTATATCTTAACAATACTTGAAAGTAATATTTTACATCAAGCACCACTGGGACTATCAATTAACTAATGCTGTATTTTACGTGGCAGAGCTGGGTGGGCTAGGAGTAAATCAGAATGACAGACACTTCCATTTTAAGAGAGGAAAGTTGGAGAATTTCCTGTATTCTTAGTGAAATCAATAAGATTTTCAACTATGCTACCAATACTATTTGATGTCGAATAACCCCAGCGAATTTGGGGTCTTTGAAGTCTCCGAGTATAAGTGAATTTCTATCCCAATTGAGTATTATTCTTTCAAAATCGCCTTTATTTATTTGGAGGATTGTACAAGAATACCTTATGTAAGGTCTTTTGTCTCCATACATGTATTTTCAGGAATTCTAATTTATCTTTATCAGTCATCCGGCATCATACTGTGCATTTAAAGAAAGTTTTACAAAAACAATAATGCCACAAACAATTTGTCTTGATTGTTTTAACACAAATTTCTGATATCCAAGAATGTTAAAATATACATCATTGTCATATTTCGCCATTTCTCGCTGAGGCAGCAATTCGGTGTGATTTTAACTGCTATACGGTGTGCAATCTCTTTGCCAGAAATACTGATCTTACACCGACAATATGCTTTATACTACTCAGACACTCCCCCATTACGTCTACCTGCATATCTGCGCATGTGCTACCGTACATCACCTTACTTAATCTCCTGATTGGTCTTTCTGTCCGCTCTGCCTCTTCGTTCAGCTGATATACTAATTTTTCGACTTCGTCCTTAATTTTTGCACACCAGAGTAGTTGTTTAGCTATTGTTGTAGTGAGTTGTTAGTTCAGCTTGAAATGACACCTTTCAGCGTGAGGTTGACATACCTCTGGGCTAGCTCTTAAAATGCGCTTTACATTGCAGGTCCACTTTTAACAATGTTCATTACATTAAAATCATGATTAGAAAGTCTTTAATTCAGTAAATTTTTCATTAATTAAATTGCCAGGGTTTCAGAAAGGAATCCTGAAAACTGATTTATTCTTAGAAAACACTTTTTTGCTTCATTTTTCTTTTTCTTTCTAAAGCCCTTAAAAAACTTGCACCTATCACGAAGCCAAAAATACTTTTCTGCTACTTCATCAATGAGGACTACTTAGAGGCGAGAAGTATCAGTCGTTTAGTTTAAACAGGGGGCACCACGTGAAGGCAACTGATATCACCCCCAAAAATACCCTTGCACTACTCGCATGAACATCTTTGCCCCTATCAACATTTGGTGATTTTTGTGACTTTTAATTCTGCAATCAAAATGCTATTAATAAAACATAAAATAAAACTAACACAAAATGCAAAAATATTAAATTATGCAGTTCACAGTTTTTATTTTGTGTAATAAGAGGTTATTTCTCAATAGGTCATTTTATGACACCATGACCAGTTTTAATACTGAAAATTTTTTACTGTCTGGTCTGAACTTGGATGAACAGGAATTATTCTTCCTAACTGCCGTTTAAGAGGGGGAAGATTTTCTTCTTTGATGAGAACCAATTCGTTGATCTTCTTGACTTTTCTGCCACTTTGGTCTTTGCTGAAGTTGCAGCAGGTATTCTCGACTTATCTTTTCCTGAATTGTTGGAAAATGAACTGTCTCACATGCCATCTGTCAAGATGATTCAAGGAACTGTAAATCTTGCTCAGGTATGGCAGGTAAAGAGGTTTCTACTAGGAAAGGACTAGATGTTAAATCATTTGGGTTAGATGATATTGGACATAGCCTAGTGTTGAGACAAGCCTCAACTTGTGGTATTAACCCCTTAAGGACCAGTGGGCAGAGAACATAGCTCAACTACAGAACCGAACCCCCGCGCATTTTAAGCAGTTGAACCTACTTTTACGAAAAACATTCGTATAAAAACAGCATTTTAATATAATGACCTCAATTTTTGAAGTTGCCTACGTAATGTACTAATTATTAATATGTATTAATGTGAAGAATATCACATTAATAGAAATAAATGAAACATGCGAAATACTACAATTACGACTATAAGCATGAAAACAAATACTATACACTTGAAAACAAAATTACAAGTACGAAATGTAAAAAAAAAATTAAGCAATAATTATCTGTAGGTAATTAAATTCCAATTTATTAATTCTGCTGTGTGTGGAATAATTGAAAATGAGAATCGAAAGACAGGGTAACGACGGCATTTTTTGCCAAGCACATGCTGTGCAAGTAAGGTGCATCATGCATTGGGAAAGCTGATATCTTTCTACTTTTGTAATAATACTATAAAGTTACTTATCATTTAGCCAAGAATATGTAAAGTTTTAAAATAAATATAAAAATGGGCAACTGGTCAATTAAAATAAATATAAAAGGGCAACTGGGCATAAAAAAGTTTTCCTATCATGGAAGTTCGGTGATGTTACACGTGCTATAGTCAGCTAGATGCGTTTTCCCACATTCTTCAGAAAAAAAATAAAAACATTTAGCTGGATGCATTTCCCCACATTCTAATAGCGAAAAACGCATAGAATAAAAACAAAATTCCTAACTAAATAAACAAACACGCCAGTGTCCCTTTAACTTAAAGAGCTGTGATTCCCAGTTTGTTTACACCAATAAATTTATCAAAACCAGAAGCACAGTACAGAAAATGATGCTCATACAGGAAGGTCAAAAGCCACAGGACTTAACCGACATGAAATAAACAAACACGCCAGTGTCCCTTTAACTTAAAGAGCTGTGATTCCCAGTTTGTTTACACCAATAAATTTATCAAAACCAGAAGCACAGTACAGAAAATGATGCTCATACAGGAAGGTCAAAAGCCACAGGACTTAACCGACATGAAAACCGTTACTATTTAGCAGCGTCTACTGTCATTTAAAAAATTACCCCGTTTTGTTAACGTATTTTTGATCGGAGCTCTTTACGTATATGCGACGCAGGGCTGAAAAGGGGGGAATCGCGTCGTCGCATATATGCGATGCTGGTTCCAAACAGTTTAGTTTGAAAATGAATACATTAGCACAGTATCACCAACAGTTCTCTTTGGATGAAATTTCATTGACTTTACAGGTATTCCCATAGTCCACCAAGATGGGGAGATGAAGATGGGTTATATATATCCATTTTATTTCCTCTAAAGATAAAAATTTAAATTTCTTGATTTTGCTTGCATTGCAAAAATCTTTTCTAATCTCGCTCTTTCCACCTTTGAAGTTTGTACTGTAGTCATTGTAAATCTCAATTGGTTTCCCTTTTCTTCGAAGAAACTTTTTCAATTCACTTAAAAGTGCCTTTGATGGCAGATCTTCTACCGCTTCAAGATATACTGTTTTGATTATAAAGCACACAAATAAACACATGTAACATTTAAATGATTTTTGTCCACATCCTGCATAGTGTTTGTTCATGAGCAGACCTGAAAAATGTACTCTTCTTAGTTATCTTTAACTTTTGGTGGGAGCAGACTCTTAATAGATTTTATGCGTTGCTCACAACAGTCACATGACCAGCTGCTGATAATGATATTTAGCAAGAAAGTATTGCATGACAAGAAAGTGGGAAGCAGATATGGGTATGTCAGATATCTGTGTTGCTAAAATTATTTTGAATCTTACTTTTTTAGGTCTTGAATTAAAATTCCCATCTTATGGCAAGCATTTATAGATTTATACGGTACAAATTCCGGAAACCAGACATCCAATATTCAGAATGATCCGAAATCCTCCACCGCTCCTACAGAAATTTTGTTATGCTTTACATTTGCAAATTTGATATTTTTTCATAATAAAATATGGGTTATCCCACTTTCTAATATCACTTCATCATTGACACTAATCTGGCAAATTGTTATTCATTTATTTTTCTGCTTTCTTCACCACATGAATGCCAACACACTGTAGCTTGAAAAATTAGTCATGTAATGTCAAAAAATTTTTTTTAAGTATTTGTAGTCGAATACCCAAAGAACATTGCAACCTTTTATGTTGGCCTTATGTTTGGCGATTATTATATATTTCAGCTAATTTTGCTGCAAAGTGTTGAATGTGTTGATGAAGAGAAATTTCTTTCCAAGTGCAAGAAATAAACTTTTTAAATGATTCTGATAGGACAAAATATTGCATGTACTTCTGTTTGAATTTAAAATGATTAATTTGTTTTTCAAATAAGCTAGGAGTGGTGCCACAGCTGGTATGGTCACATTGGGGGGCCAGAATTTAGGGAAGGCAAAATTTTTAAAACTTAGAGAATCACCAAGCAACAAAGTGGATGGGAAAATCTTTAGAATTTAGAGAAGGCAAAAATTTTTTTAATTTAGGGAGGTACTTGGCCTCAACATTTAAAACCCATAGAGAGTGCACCAGGGCACAAAATCTCTAGCATCGGCCTTAGATAAGCCTTACTTAAGTATATGTTGAATTTATTTATTCAGGACTTTGGTAAGTCTTAAGCATGTGTAAGAAATATAGATAAATGTAATTAATAGCTATATATTTTACATATTTCAAACTGTTAGCATGTGAATAAAAGCAATACAGAATTTAAAACATGTTTTTAGTCACCGGTCCCATGATAAATTGCCAATAGTAATAGTGGATGCTAGCTAAGCTTTATGATTATAGCCATGAATTTGGAGGTGTTTAGATATTGCAAACAAAAAGCTAAATTTCCCAGTTAATGGAATTTCTAAAGAAATGTGGAGAAGTAATAAATAAAGATAATTAAAGGTGCTCATTGTGATGGCAGTGCTCCAATTTCAATGAACTAACGGATGACAAAAACTGTAGTATAATTCTAAATCTAGAAAATATTGCAACCTGCGGTCAAAAAAGTTAGTGAGGTTGTTAATAAAAAATTTCGATTGACAATACGGTGGGGATTGTTGATGTGGCAGTTGCATAACTTGCAGAATGGAACTGAACAAGAAAATGCATCTGTCTATAGAATGAAAGAGAAAGCATTAACACAAGAATAAAGCAAACAACTTACAATGAATGAAATGATTTATAAAACAAGTAAATATCGAGTTTTTTTTTTGTTTTGTTAATGTTGATTCCCTTAAGGTCCTATATGCTTCATTATTTCAGAAATTACTATTTCATATTTTTAATTTTATAATTTCTGTATATCATCTAACTACAGTTTAATTGATCTAATAGCCAGAAAAATCCAGAATAGCCAAAGTCCCAATGGGTCCGGGTCTTAGACTGTACTGTTTTGTATTATATTACTGGAAGGCTAAAATTCCGATTTTATCCCCATAAATGAAAAGATTGATTGCTAGATTGATGGAGGAACTTAAAAATAACATTTGAAACACATTTAACATCATATGACAGGAACAGCATTTTTGAGAATTTTATGTTTTTCAGTCGAGGAAAAGAATTAAAAATTTTTCTTTGTTGAAGTAGTGTTTTGACTTATTTCTGTATAATTTTGTATTCACAATAGCTTTTGATTGGGCAAATTTTTTTTTGACTTCGTACTATGGCATATTCATAATCGGTGTAAAGCTGCAATTTGTCAAAACTCGTGTCTTACTGATAAGCTCTACATGATTTATTTAAAAACAACCAAACTGCTACCTTTTGAAAAGTTATTTAGATGCACACAACTAAAACCTAAAATAAAAAGTGGAAAAAAGACCCAAGATACTTTGAAATATATGGACACTGTATTACTGTGGTTCTCCAGTAATTTTTATGCAGTTAATAGCCTAGATTATTAAATTTTCATGAAATTTTAGCTTGGCTGCTTTTCATGATTTCTACCTCTCAAAGTATTTAGGTATTGAACTAAAGTCATTGTTGCCTTTATGATCATAATTTGTTTGAGAAATGTGCGTGTAATCGTAAATAATTTTGGTGTCAATGTGAAGTTCTGTAAAAGAAGTAATGATAATTCACTTGATTAATTCCACAACCCAAAAATACTCACATAAAAATGATTACTACAAAATGTGAAGTGAAAATGTATAAAATAAATTACCTTCACTATACTCGTGAAAGGAATTGTGGCTAATTAAAAAAACAACTGTTCCCTGTGGGTTTACTGAAGTGGGTTATGTACATTACATATATATGTAGATATGCCAGTGTATGTAATCTGGATGGTTATTTAAAAAAGATGAAGGCAGGCAGCTGATATAAGCAGAAGTTGTAATGGGATGTGTGAACCCAAGGGGCTCATTGAGATGGTACAGGGTAGGGTTGTGTAGCTTGTCATTTCCTTTGCGGATTTTGAATATTACTCTCTCAGCATTATTGACGGAAAATTCTATATAGTAAGGTCGCTTTCATATTCATTTATTACACATAAAAATTTATGACAGCTTTTAATGTACCCAATTTTGGGCTGGGTGTGTTTTGGATGAAAAAGGGTCAAGTTACAAAGTGGGAGAGTCGTTTTTTAAATTATAATCAAGAAAATACCATTTATTCATGGGACATATTGGTAACTTTGTAATTTCAGTCACCAAATCTGCAATTTTGCACTCATCTGTTCCTCCGCTAATTGAATAAGTCTCGAAAATGTTCGTCCAAGGACTGATAATTTCGGGAAATTGACATTGAGAGGCCTGAGAATTTGGACAATGTGTAAGTACAGTGTGAGTTGTACTGAAAAGCAAATTATTCTGTGGAAACAAATGACCAAAAAGTTAATAAGGCAGAATGTCTGTTCTAAGCCTTTTTACTGGAGCACAACCTGCCACTGATTGCATCATATTATGCTGCAGCTTTTTAAGAAAAATGCTTCCGGGCAGTAAAATCTCTTAAGACATATTCAGGTGCAAGGACAAAAATGGCCAAAATTGTAGAAGAAATGTTTTCAAGGAATTGGTATGAAAAATAAATCTTCAGTTATTGATCGTGTTAAAATAGTTACATTTTGCCTTACGGATGGAAGCAATTATACTGATGCAAAACTATCCGATTTTTTTTCTTTTTTTTTTTTTAATTGAGGAACTTCAGAAATTAAGCGCTGTTTACTTTCTGTCCCCACTTTAGAAGAGATTCGACAGGCTTTAATAATGGCATAAAAAAAGTGCATTTCTTCAGGATAATTGCTTAGCTCTTAGTGCCGTATGTTGAATGCACCGGAAATTGTAGGCTTGATGATTGATGTTGCAGTCATCTTAAAAAATGAAAATTCATATTTGCGGATTATGAAATCCACCTGTCACCTTTTAAATTTTTCAGTGAAAAAGAATCAGATTCTTTGTCAATAAGTGTGGTTGAACACACTGTTGATATTTATTATCATCTTGGAAAGACTGCTAAAAGGAAGTTAAAATTGAAACGAGTGCAACAGCTGTGTAATACTGAAGTAAAAAAAAAAAAAAACGGAAAATGTGTTTACGTGCTGATTATCCTTACTGAAATGTTTAGCCGGAAACGTCGACCGCTTCTTACATTTTTTAAGGAAAAAGACTCAGGTGTTATACACACTTCTATCAGGTTCCTAGGCGGTTGCTGTATCCTGAATGTAATTTAGTAGTTTTATGAAACATGGCATTTGCAGTCATGACATTTTAGAGTTCATTACAGAGAAATATTTCTCGTGCTGTGAATGTTAAGTTTTCATATCCATTTCCAGAGAACACTGTTGTTAATAGGAGGGCATATAATTTCTGCTGTGAGCTGCGTTTCATGGCATGGCGTAGTTGCACGTGCTGTGCTCCGTTGAAGGTCCAAGTGATAGCAAGACAGTCGGCGGCTAGGTAGGATATCCGAGTGGGCAGGTTCAACTGGTCCAGTGCTCTTCTGCTGCATGTTAGTGTACTATTTAGTGTGTGTATGATGGAACGCTGTGTATGAACACACTGAAGTAACTAACGTATCCACAGCAACTATGTATGTCAAATGCACCAGGGTACCTTATGTGCATGTATGTATATATATATACAATATAATTTTATATATACATACACAATATAATTCTAGTATGCATATATATATCTATGCGTGTGTGTGTGTATACAATGTAATTGTAGTATGCGCACACACACACATATATATAAGATAAAAAATGTGTAAATCAAAATTATAATTTAAACTAGCCTCTTAATTCCCCTGTAAGCTAAAATATATGTAAAAGAAAATTATAATTTAAACTAACCCCTTAATTCTCTTCAATTCTCACTCTCTATTTTAAATATCTTAATAACTTCTCTGGACTGCTACATTTCTAGATTAATCCATCTCACATTGCTTGCGTAACGCTATGACGTAACTAATTCAGAACACCTAAACTCCCAATTTTGAGAACTGAAATTTTTCTAAACCAAACCGAAAGCTTCCTCTTGGCGAGCTTCCATATTGGATAAATGCACCACTTTTAGCCCTTACTTCTGTGCTGTTTGGACACTATATTCCTTGCTCTCTTCCTGTTGCAGCAGTATTAAAAAATGTAAATGTTCTGGAAAGGCACGATTAGAGTAAGCTATGGCCACAAATGCGAATTCCAATAAAAATGGAATTAAAACCACCTCGGCTGCCAAGTGCCTTAGATAGTACGAACTCATTGCATTCAGTTGTCTTATTAAATCGTCGTATCTTACTTTTCGTGCCCAGTGGTGTTCTGCAGTTCTTTCGTACATGGCCTTCAACATCACATTTCCAACACTTTTGAGTCAGTTTGTTCTCACTCCTGCATCATATCAAAGCATTGATTTGTCTGGATAAATCATCTAAACGAGCCATCAGTTGCTCCACTGGCTCGTAGACATGTACAGCTTTGAGTGGTGGGCAATCTTTACTCGAGTTGCTTGCTGGGCTGCCTCGAATTTCATGGCATACAGTAGAGTGCTTTTTAAGTCCTTGGCATCCGCCATTCACAGAGCTTTCTGTATTTAAACTTTTCCTCGCTTTCCGGAATTTGAATACTGTTTCTTATATAAATGCAGTTTTTAACTTCTCAAATGCCATATTTCCCTTAGCTGACCAAGAAAACTTTGCATTTTTTTTCTTTTTAACTTAGGAGTGCTTGCACAAAGTCCTTTATAAATGTTCGATAGTAAGAGCACATGCCCAAAAATGAGGCTAATTTCTTCGTTGTGTTTGGCAGTGGGTACTTTTTGTTGCAATTACCTTAGAATCTTCAGTTTATATGCCCTTACAGAAATTTTATAGCCTTAGTTACCTAAGCTGCTCTGCCGCAAATTCACTCTTGGCTGCATTAACTTTTTAACCTGCTTCTTTTAAATAATGTAAAAACGTGATTTGAATCTTTAATATGGTCATCGATATTTCCGCCAGTTAGTATTGTGTCGTCGAGGTAAATAAAAGTAGATTTTTGGAGGACATGTCTTAAAATTATATCCATTATATATTAAAAGGTTGGCGGGGTTCCGTACAACCTAAAATGTATTCTGAGAAAAGCCTAAGGGCCTGATTTTGTTACGAATGCGGTTTTTGAAACATTTCTTTAGTTTCATAGCTATTTCATAACACCCCTGAGGTAAGATGCAACGTGTTCATGTATTTAACTTATTTTACTTTATGATTTCTTTGATTATGGGCAGTGGATAAACGGGGTGTTTCGTTAACCTATTTAGCTTCCTACAGTCAACAGCAAATCGCCAAGCTTTAAAGTTTTTGGGAGGCAAATCAATCTTTTTACCGCATAACGCTGCCAGAATAGCATACGGACTGCTGATGGGAACAGTTATTTTATTTTTTAGCATTTTTTCAGTATGTTGCTCAATTATATCTTCTTTAATCTACCGATAGGACTGGCTCTACAGGGGCCGTTATTTTTCAATTCAGTTTCGTGTTGCACTATTTGAGTTACGTCCGCTTTATCAGAAAATAAATCAGTAATTTTTATTACCAATTTTTCTAGTTTCTTCTTGTCTTCGGGTTTTATATGCCCCAGCTGAAAGACAGGTAGTTGTGCTGCTTCCTCAGGCTTGCCTTGCATCTGTAGTTTCCCCATTGCTTCCTGGAAATTTATTTCTGCTCCTGCAGTTTCGAGGAAATCCATACCCAAAATGTCTGGAGCCTGAAGGTTTTTAGCAATGGAAAAAACTTGTTTTTTGTGCTCATTTTTAACTTGACCATTTAAGGTGGGTTTTCCGGCATGGGTACAAAGTTTGCCTTGTGCGGCAATAGCTTTCGTATTTTCTACACAAAACAGTGGATATCTTTCAAAATTTTTACAAAATTAGTTTTAAGAAAGAAAGTTTGCTTGTGCCTCTGTATCTAACAGGCGCTCTTCTAGCACATTATTCAGGAAAATCTAAATGACAGATAAGGCCAAATTTTTCAACAGCACTTTGTTTAATCTTAATATAGAGGGAATTCTAAACGAGCTGCTCCCTCCTTCCGCCAGCACCACAGATTAATGTAACTGCTGTTTCTCCGCTGCTTTTTTTATCTTGCTGCCTACTTTGATGATCGCCAAAACTTTTCCTTTTATCTTGAAAGTTTTTCCCGTTGTTAAATCTTCTGTTACTATCAGGCTGCGAAAGTGCCGTTGGTTCTTTGACTGTAATATGCTGTACTCGTACTTTTGGCCATCCTCCAGCTTTCAAAGTCGACTGCCAGCGCAAAGAGCTGTTCTAAAGTTCAATAAAGTCCTGCATTTGGGGCAATAGTCGGGGCAAAATAATCTGAAACAGCTCATTGTCAAGCTATTTCTCGTACAATAAATTAATAATTTAAATTCTAAAAATAAGATTGGTCAATTGTTCGACCTTCCTTCAGTATTTACGAAATACACTGCTGCCACCCGAATTGCAACACCAAGAAAGACAGAGATATCACAACAAAATGGGGTACAGCAGACCAAGCAGCTTCCACACGTTGCCAAAGTTGATCTGGTTTGGCACCTTGGGATGGAATCTGGGTCAATCGTTCAGCAACCATAGACCACATGTTTTCTATCGGCGAAAGATCCGGAGAGCGAGCCGGCCAGGGGAGCAATTCGATCTGGTGATTGACGAAGAACCTATGGACAATGTGTGCCATGTGTGGTCACACATTATGCTTTTGAAATATGGCTGTGGGCAAACCCTGAAGGTAAGGAAGGAGAACTGGCTCCAGCACCTCAGAGATGTAGTGCTGGCTGTTTAAAGTACCAACAATATGTACTAGAGAAGTGCAAGAGTGATATCCAATACCGCCCCATACCGTAATACCCGGTGCAGGACAGTGTGGCGGTGCATAACGCAGCTGTTCAGCATCGTCTCTCCACGGTGTCTGCAGACTCGAATCCGACCATCGTTGTGTTGCAGACAGAAGCGTGACTCGTCAGTAAAGACAATTTCATTCCATTCTGCCGTCCACATCCTTCTTTCATCGCACCATTGGCGGCGGAGACGTCTGTGGTTCTGCGTCAAGGGTAGACGAAGCAATGGACGTCTTGCAGACAGACCACTCTGTTGTCAACTGCATCGAATGGTATGCGCAGACATTGGATGATGCGCTACAGACTGAATGTGCTGTGCTGTGGTTCGGGATGTGACTGAGCGATCCGTGACTGCCATGCACACAATGTCCCTGTCATCACGTGAAGTGGTGCACTGAGGTGGATGCGATCGAACACGTTGTACCCTCCTGAACCCAACTGTCACATATCCCCGTTATAGTTGTTTGGTTTCGTCCAACACGACTACCAATTTCCCTGAAAGATAATCCACACTCTCGGTAGGAAAAAACGTAATTCGGACGTATAGTCCGCGGACTATCTAACGATTTTTGAAATTTTTTTTATATAAAATCGTGTCTGCGGACTATAGTGCAAAATTACGGTACTTAAGATTTATGAACAGTAAATTCATTTTAATAAGGATGTATGAAAAAATGTGTTACTAAATTTAGAAGTGAATAAAATTAAGCAAATTTAATTCATTAATGGTAAAGTTTGATATTTAAGTAAATTGAAAATTTTTTTCTATTTTATGCTAAATTGTAATTTATATAAATTTTGGTTATTTATTATTTCATGTAAGAGCTGCATAGTAGCGCTATGTATTAGAATTTATATTTTTTACTTTGTCATGTACTTGGAAAACAAGGAGTATAATAAAAATGATGTTCGTGGTGTTATAATTTTTGAAGCCATTTTTAAACAAAATTACCAGTTGAAATACTTAAATGTTTAGCTTGTGAGCAACATTTATCAATTGTGTATATTTTTCAGTTGTGCATGCCACAATTTTTATTATGTGCCCCTTCTCACTAGTGTAATTTAAAAACTGTTGCCTGATTACTAGAAGTTTTAAAATACGCTGTTATGAATTGTGCTTCTTATTCTGCTGTTTCGTACATTGAATCTAAAGTACTTTTGTATAATCAAATCATTTGTAATGATTTTGCAGCATTATCCACTTCAGTAATCTAACAGTTGCTGTTTAATACTTTACCATGATTAGTATTTTAGTTTACATATTTTTGACGGATTTTGATCATTTGTTCTAGTTTGTCACCAGAGCTGTTCGTGTTATCGATTTAATCACAAACTTGGACATGCAAGCATTTCAGACTCATGGTGGCCTTGCAAGCTTTATTCAACGTTTAGAGGTACGTAAGTTTTCGTAACTCCTTTTTTACAACAAATTCATACAAAAAATTGCCGTTTTTAATTTTTTAGTAGTATCAAGGGTTTTGACCATGGGGAAAGCTCGGGAATTATTACACAGTGAGTAGAATATGCATTGGAAAATTGGCTAAACTATGAACTTTTGGAAAAATGTTGAAAGTGTGGAACTTTATAAAAACAATTCAGGGAAGTGGGGGGGGGAATGTATAGTTCAGACCTCTCAAATAGTAAGTTTATCTAAACTATTAACCTATAAACTAAAATTATCTATTTTAATTAAATAATAAATTTGTTTCTGTTGCACGAAGTGTTTTACTCATCTCACATGTGATCAACCCTTAATGTTTTTGTCCACTTGTTAATGAGCAGTTGTTCATTCTTCTGTGTAGAAATATTGTTCTGTCATCTCTCTGTTTAAAAGTGTAATTGCTCTTCAGAAATGAATAATGCATTGTAGAAGTCAGTATGCTGTTATAATTTATGTAAATCTGTATTTGGTGTCATGTAAAAAGTGTTAGAACTTGGTAATTTCTGCTAAAGGAAAGAACTGTTCTGGAAGATAGTGTTGAACTAAATGTAATTTATAAAAACCAAAAATGCACTGTCAAAATTTGATCAAAAGTGCAAATGTTAGTTCTTAATGGCACTACATAAATGGCATTAAGCAACTGGTCTTCTGTGCTTTGAAAATCTCACACCGCAAGATGCTTAAAAATCTGGAAATTCTGTTTCCTTTTTATATGGCTAATTAAGAGGCATGGATGATGTTGAAAATGCTTGGAAGATCTAAGGAAGTGAGATGAACAACTTGAGGACGAAAGTGAAAGATTCTATTTTGATTGATAACTATACTAAGTGTATACATGATTATGTTGTTTCTGTGTCTGCAAATGTAAGTTCATTCTTGAAGCCTGTAGACCAAGATGTGATCACGACATAAAGTATGTTTATTGACAATAGCTTGCTTGAAGCATTTTGGATAAGCACAGCAAGTTTGTAGATTGTAATGTTTCACTTTCTGATGTGAAATTAGCATTACAATTTTCAACTGTTTACAAAATTAACAGTCCTAAACTGCTTTTGTCATGCTGGGGTTAGGAAAAGATGTAAAGAGGAAGATGTAGGAAAGCTCAGAGTGGTGCTGAGCGAAGCTGTATGTAATGATATTGTGACAGAAATAAAAAAGAAAAATTATTGTTAGATTCTTCTGATATTAAAGATTTTTCTAATGTTGATGAAATGGTTGAAAGACTCCCTGCAAAATTAGAGGCATGTTATTACACAAATTGGAGATCTGAAAGTGGTAATCTTCAAAGTTAGAAAAGAATTTTCTTCCAGTCTGCATCACATTAGCTAGCTGCAAATCAGATTATTTTTTACTTGGATGTTAAGTATACATGAATTCATCAGTACTTTTTGTTATTCATTTTTAGTTTTATATTTTTAGAATAAAATGATTATTATAAGTGTGTATTTTAGAGCATTATCTCAAGAGAAATGTCTGCACCATGGTTTTCTATATTAAGTAATGAATTTATCACGAAAAATTGTTGACATATGATGAAAGTGAAAAGGAGCAAAGAATAAATTAATATTTGTGCATAATAGTAGTTGTAATTAACACTTAATATTTTTAATTAGTTATTTGAATTTAACAAAATTTCTATTCATAAAAAGCAATTAGTTATGGTACTTTGTGAGTAACTGCACTTTCACTGAAAAGTAATTAACTTGTTAATGGCTTAATTTTTTTGCCAAATTTTTGTAAGAAAGGAAACAGCGATTTTCGAAATGCACTAAGAATTTCATTCAAGAGAAATCAGCCAATAAAATTTTAAAAAAGCAAGGTATAAATTTGGTAATAAAACGTTTGGTAATAAAGTAAAATTTGGTAACTTTGGTAATAAAACACATACCTTCTTCGAGAAATCCTTTTTTTATACCATTGTTCTGTTGATTGTTCTATGCAACAATCTATTTTCTCTTTAAAAAAAATCCGAATTGTGGAAACTTGGTGTCTGTACCATTTTAAAATCAGACATTGCCCAAAATAATGCTAGGGACACACCTGGATTCCTACATAAATATTTATTGGTGACATTGTTAGCTGCCACATAACCATTATGGCAATTTACTGCTTTGTCTCATGAATACTGTTTTGCGAATTTTCAGTGGGTGTACGGATAATCATAAGGTACTGAGTTATTATATGTCTTGGTAGACAGTGCTAATCAGTGATTTTTAAGGAAGAGATTGATTCAACAGTCAGTTTTTACTCTCTTTGCAAGATGATCTATTTTTCTAATCAGATGTATAGCAAATCAAACTTTGTTATGGTAGGGGTTTTGACTGTGAGCTCATTTTACTCAGTCATGAAAATTATTCCGTTTGTTCACTGAAGATGAGTGAAATTTGAAAAGCAGAATTTTAATGGGATTCTTACAAAAGGAAGTTTTCTAATTGGTGTATAATTAAAAAAAATGACTTTAAGTTGTTAGACATTGCAATTGTTTCTAAAATTTCTGTACCTATTTAATTTTGTATTTTTACTGGCTGTGTTGAATAGAAAGCAATAAATTTTTCTAAATTCTTTCTTTCTTCTATTAGATGGAAATTAATGTCTGCAGGCAAGATCAACCTTTTATTATAAATCCAAAGCTCAATGAGATCTCTGAACAACGTTCGGATGATTTAGATTGTCAAATTATTATGGAAGTTGATAATTATCCAGAGAGGTATAAGCATTTCTTTATAAATTATACTGTAAATGGATCCATTAAGTGTGGCATATGTGCTTCGCATATAGTGCTCTGTGTTTGTACTGTAAGCATAATAAAAGGCTATAAAATTTTCTTGCCATATATGGTGCATAATGCTCTGTACTTGCACTACATCGTTATGCGTTGCAAAGTTATTGTTAGAAAAAAGGCAATTGGCTTGGCATACGCATAGTCGGAAATAGGCTCTATTGTTCATACCATATATTCCGCTGTATAATGAGTACTTTTAATACAAGAAATAAAATTGCAGTTTACAGGTGTTTGTTATATACTGGATATAAAAATGATAGATTTTAAAACAAAAAAAGGCAAAGATGAGCTGACAAAAATTAGATTTTTACATGTACTTAAATGCTGTTGATTTTTATGAACTTGAAAATTTTCATTGTTGGAGTTGCATGAAAAATTTGTTATATGAGTCTTCTGTTATACCTTCAGGCACATCGAATTCCATTTCACCATAACTGATGCATAATCATCTTCCAATCCATCTGGATTTTTAGATAGCATTGTGTGCACACAGGTTCATAATAGATTAAATGCACAAGTCTGATACTAGGTTAATAAAATTATTCTTATCCAAAGAAATTTAATAGAATGCTAGAATTTTCTTCAGATATTTGTACGGGTGTTCATGGTATCACACAGTATAATCAGTAGTTATACTTCACACTACTAAAAACGTTAAAACACAACACAATCCAAACTGTATCAAAGGAGAAATCTAATTCGATCTCAAGCTGAACTCGCAACAATAACAACAGCAGCTAACTAAACAACTGAGAAACAGATGCTGTCTCTTTGCCTTAAATGTTTATCAACCAGCCACGCGAGATATTTCTAGCAATATCTGCTCGAAATTACTGCAAAGCAATAAGAGGATGGAATTATGGTTGCAGCTAACATAGTCAAATACATTTATTTAATTTCAATCCAAATTACCGAGATAACCATTTACTCAATGTTAAATGCATGTGCCCCTGTATACTTACTTTTCCAGCATAGCTTTCTCTTAAAATTTGTCTTGCGCTGCATTGCACGGGGAAATAAAACAATTTTATTTGTAATTCTACTGAAATTAGCTATCTGTATACAAAGTTCGTAACACTGCCCCTTCCGAAGGATTGCACGTCCCAGGCAGTGCAATCCCTAGACAGAAAGCCATACTTAGAACTAAGGCATGAATGTGATAATAAACAACATAATCAATAATTGCAATAATTAATTTAGAACATATCCAATACTAAATCAATAAATAAGTGCACAAATTTAGAAGCAAGTGGGCTGGGGTGTTCTGCAGTTCTGTCATATGTGGCCTTCTGTACCACATTTCCAACACTTTAGAGTCATTTTCTTCTCACACCAATTCTGTATCAAAGTATTGTCTAGATAAATCATTTAAACGAGCCATCACTTGCTCCACTGGCTCCTGGACTTGCACAGCTCTGATTGGATGTTGGTATCTACAAGCTGCTTGCTGGGCTGCCTCGAATTTCATTGTGTACACCAGAACACTTTTTACCTTGACATCTGCCATTCATAGAACTTTCTGTATTTCGCGATCCTTGATGCTGCTAGGACAGAATTTCTCGGTTCTGGCGGCATTCCGAAAAGATGAAATGAGATAGCCTTCCAAGATGTTCCTGGAGTGTTTTCCCGTGCGCTTCTAGTTTCAGGATTTTAATTGAAGCCTGTAATCTTTTCAACGCTTCTTGCCAAAGGGCAACTCCAGCCATGCCGGGTAAAGCTTCAGAATCTGCTCTCTAGTTTTCTGGAAAAGTTTGAAGAATATCCGTAGCATCTGCTCTTAGAGAAGTGGTAAGATAACAGCTGCTAATTTGCATCCGCCACTATAAAAAATTGTCTTATATACTTGCCAGGAGGTCCTCTATCATACATGTGGGTAGCCTCAGA
>KK117427.1:245970-259555 GCA_000611955.2 Stegodyphus mimosarum | reverse complement strand
CAGGAATGAGTAAAAATTTAAAATTGTCAGAATTGCTCCCTGCCATCACTATGGATTTCTTTAAGGCAACTTCCTTGGTTACCACACAAACCCTACATCAATTTTTTGTTGGATAGCAGAAACTCTTCCTTCAGTTCATTGCTCCACAACAGAAAGTCTCCCTTCTATTTGTTCTTTGACAGAAAAAATACTGCCTTCAATGTGTCTGCTTTATTTTCAACAGCATCTATTCTGCCTTCCATAACCTCAGATTTGGTTTCTATTATGCGGGTAATTTCCTTTTTTATTTTCGCTTGAATTGCTTCAATCTTTTCGTGAATGGCTTTCATTTCTTCTTTAACTGATTCTTGAACAGCTTCCATCTTTTCGTGAAATGCAGCAAATTGCCTTAATTGTTTTCCATCACTGTAGTCACTGGCATTCAATCCTACTCTTGATACCAAAAAGTGTGGCATGCATACATGTTCGTAATAGATTTATTGCACAAGTCCGATAATAGGTTAATAAAATTTATTCTTATTAAAAGAAGCTTAACAGAATGCTGGAATTTTCTTCAGAGATATTTATTCATACAGGTGGATGCTATAGCGTACAGTATAATCAGTAGTTATACTTCAAACCAGTAAAAATGTTAAAATACAACACAGCCTAAAGAGAAAGCTAATCTGATATCACACTGAACTCACAACATTAACAACAGCAGCTAACTGAACAACTGAGAGCAGATGCTCTCTCTTTCTCTGCCTTAAAAACTTACTGGCAGTACGAGATCTTTCCAGCAGTATCTGCTTCTTGAAATTACTGGATAGCAATAAAAGGATGTAATTACAGTTACAGGTAATAGCAGTCAATTACATTTATTCAATTTCAGTACAAATTACTAAGATAACGCTTTACCCAGTGTTAAATGCACTTGCCCCTGTATTTTTACTTTTTCTCGCACAACTGTCTCTTAAAATTTGTCTCTCACTGTATTGCACAGGGAAATACAGCAATTTTAATTCTACTAAAATTACTAATCTAAATACAAAGTTCTTAACAATGTACTATATTTTTTAAATGACTTTTGAATTATGTTGAGCTTAATTTCATTCCATGCTTTTATTATTTACTCACTCACTATTTCTAGATTGGTATGACACATTTGGTCTAGAAATAGTGTAAATTTTGTAAATGTTATTTTTATCTTCATCCTTTCCACTGTCATTTTAAATTTTCTTTGAATGGTTTATCAATATACACATCTAAAAGCTGAGCTAATGGCATTAATCTGCCTGGAATAACTGGCATGTTTGCATTCTCTTTTAATAACGTCTTCATATTATTCATTAGATGGGATCTGATCATGTCCTAAACTAAAAGGTTTCCTAAATTCTTTAAGGCAACAGGATGTTTTAACCAAAAATATGTTATCTACAGTTTCATGTCATTTTTGCCCATCTTTCCTCTTGAATATGTATCTACATGCCATTTGGTCAGTTAGATTTTCAGCATTGTCTTTCTTCTAAAAATAACCACAGATTTTAATTATGTACTATCCTGTAAATAGGAACGCACTGGTGAGGTTTTTCATGACTTTTTCCTAACATAAACCATATTTGTTCCTTTGACATCAATTGTTTTATTTCCTACCACGTCAAACATTACCAGAGTTTCATCTATATTTCTGATATGTGACAGAAAATAATTCTTTTGCTCTCGTCTAGTCATTAAGTCTCCAGTCATTAAGTTCTGGAAACTTATTGTTTTCCAAATCTTTCAGAAGCCTTTGTGAAACTTGTTTTTTCTCATCGAACTAAATTATTCTTTGTCATAAATCGACTAAACCAACTGAAGTTTGCTCTAAATGCTCTTACTCTCGTCTGCATTCTTGTTCGCCCACTTTAAGGCAAATAAAACATGGATGTTTGTTGTTTTACAATTAGTCTATTCTGGTGAGTTTCTAGCACGCAATTTAGAACTTTTTCTTCTGGGGTAGACTATTTCGTTATTCCTTTTCTCAACGCGCATTTATTTTGTGGCATATTAGTTACTGTGACTTAATTTTTCTTCCACTCACATATGGAGCTTTCACCAACGCCAAACAGTCTTACTGCAGCGCAATTTCAATTTTCTTTCTCAAATTGAATAGCTTTGTGTTTGAAAGCAGCGCTGTGTTTGTTTGATTTCGCAGAAGCCATTTTACTAAAAGGAACGCTGGATCAACTGTATTTCAAAATGGAAATGCGATTGACTAGCCTTCATGTTCACTTCAAAATCATGGCCTCAAATGACTACTAACCCCTTTAAGCATTTCCTCATCTTAGAATGGATGACTTGAAAGATACATAAAGGAACAGATTCATGCTGAATGGCGAATATGCCTAAAAATTAAAATATGTAGTTTGAATCAACAGGTGGGCATTATACACCGGAATAAGGAAGGAAGATCTATTAGACATCCTGTGTATAGGCTGCAATGATTTATCTAAACATAATCAACTCCAACAAAGTAGAAGTATTTGAAGTAAGAAATCTAATAAAGAAAGCTAAGATTTACATTTTCAACACTACATAAATTCCAGTCTACAAAGTTGTAATAGAAAAGGGATAGCAATATTTTAAATAAAGTCAATTTTATGTTAAAATGAAAATTGACTATTTAAAATATTGATTTTATTTAAAAGAATTTGAAATATTGTAAAAGGAAAAGTAACAGATGGAAAAAAATTGCCCTACAAGCACTAGCTAATAGTAGTGTAAATGCATGTAAATTGAGATGCAAAAACTGCAAATAAAACCGCAAATTAATTCATAATATAGTCAACAAAGAGCACAATTGTAGCTGGATCGTTAAGAATAACCTGCCAGTAATAAACATTATTAACAAATTAAGCAACAATGAAATAGACTGTTATGATTTTAAATCAATTACTTTTAACTTAATTAAATTATTAATTTTTTTTATAACATCTTTACCCCTTAAAAACATTTTTGACATTCTGCTAGTAATTCCAAATTTTTTCCTCAGATTTACTCGATGAACACACATTTTTAATTAGTTTTTTACCCAAAAATATTTTAAAAAATTCAGCTAAGATTAAAAGAAGCAGAGTTAAAACTATTTGCCAGTACCTACAGTTATATAGAAGTTGGATGGCTTAGACTAGAAGATTTGTACACATGTAAAAAATATGATGCATAAATGTATGTGTGAAAGTATTTCTGGTTTCTAAGCTTTTGCTAAGAGCTAATTTATTATCTTAAATCACAATTGCAACTCTTTTTGTTTTAAGATTTTTATCTTTTTTTTTTTTTTTTAAATTTTTTTTTTTTTTTTTTTTTTTTTTTTTTTGTATTTTATTTTCTGTTATATGACTTTTAGCCTGAAATTTTTTAAATGAATTTCGAATGCTTATTCAATTTTATATGTAGTTGCATTGTCTAGCTATGCCATAACTTACATTTTTTCCTACCTAATTCTTACTGTTATCTTAAGAAATAATATTTGGGTAATTGAATATTTAAGTATAATTTTTAATTTACCTATGCATGGCAAGGACAAAATGTGGTGTCTGAACAGTTGGGAAGAGTCTAAAATAAGCTAATTCCCCCTCAAGAGTCAGTATTATTTTGCGATCGTTTCAATTGGCCAATTTTAGGTAATTTTCTGTGATATTACTATTTTTATTTGCAGTTTTTGCATCTCAATTTATATGCATTTCCGCTATTAGCTAGTGGCTTGTAGGACAATGTTTTTTCATCTGTCACTTTTTCTTTTATAATATTTCAAATTCTTTTAAATAAAATCAATAATTCAAATAAAATGAATTTTTTATTTTAGCATCAAATCAATTTGTCTTTCATCTCTTTTTTTATTATGACTTTGTAGATGGAAATTTAGTCTTCAAATTGTAATTATTAGTTTTTCTGAATTGGCTTTCTTAATTTTTACTTTTTTGGAATTGAATAGGAGTAGTTCCATTTCATTCTTTTGATTATGTGTAATTAAATAATAAATATATATTATAAATAAATAGTAAACAAACATCTTGTCTTAAAATCGTCAAAAATAAACTACTTAATTGTAATAGACTTTATTTTTAGATATTCTGTAAACTTTATCACCATAAATTACTGTATTATGATAAGGAATATGTAAATTTGATAATCTAGCAGAAATTTGTAATTAAAACTAGCTGCGTTTATATATACAAAACCGTTAAAACCCGACTGTTTAGTGTCAGAATTAAATAAACGTAAGTAATCATAAACATCACTTTGATCACTCTTTTCTACATAACTTCTTTTAATGTTGCTATTTTCATGTTCTTTTTTTTGACGATTTCCAATTAATGAAAGCTGATATGTTTGTATCAATGTGGACTGATTGGCATGCTTTATTGACCTCAAAGCAAAGGAGTTGGAGTTTGTATTGCAATCCATTCTTTCCACTTCTTTTGTATTTTGTACTTGAAAATTCTATTGATTCCAGTGATTATCAGTGCTTTTTTTTTTTTCCTTATTTGCATTTTACCATATCCACTAATTGGGGTCGCATTGAATCTAAAATGATGAATCTTTGGTGTTGGAAAAGACACTTTTTTTAATAAATTTCTCTCGGCAAAAGTAAGCTTTATGCATCATTTTTTTTTCCTGCCACAAATAATGGCCCATGTATGGAAGCTTCTTTTTGAACTGTTTTACTTTTGAAAATTATTAAAAGAGTTAACTTCTCTCCATTGGCAGCACAGCCTGAAACGCAAATAAATGAAGTCTCTTCGGTCCTGGATGTTAACACAAAAATAGTTTTTTCACCTGTTAAATGAAGTTTTGCTCAGAGGACAGTTAAAAGTAATGGCCACTTCATCCATATTAATTATTTGCCCTTTATTAATTTTTTTTTAAAGTTCCATTAATGTGTGCTGCAAAAAAGATTTTTTTTTAAGCCAGTCCATGGAAAGCTTCTGTCCAACTGCTGTTTGGGTTCCTGACAGCTAATTATTTTCATTTCATGAACCTGAAACACCCGTCAGGTCCTCCACCATCATTTTTAATGCCCATTTGTTGAGCAATTTTGCTTGAAGGCTCATTGTAACTGTTGACATTCATAATCCCTTTTCTCTCTGCTTTAATACCTATTTCTCTGAATTGTCTTCCAAAACAGGCCAGGCTATATTGCCTGTCTGACATGATCTTTTATTCTTCAGCATTTTATTTTTCTTTTTCAGATTTCCTAAACTTGAAATTCTCTAGCCACAGCCTGATTTTCAGTTTATTGCTTTCTTCACTGCAGAAAGCTTAAAAGCTAAAAAACTTTTTCTTCCAGTAGGAGCCGTAAATAAAAATAATAATAAAAATTTCAGCAAGCGTGAATGATAAAGTAAGCAATAAACAAGCCACAAAGCAGTGAGATACGTGTAAAAATGTACACAGGAGTTGGAGAAATAAAAGTTCCCATGGCTGTTAAAAAGAAAATGCAGACAAAACCACGGGTTCAGTAGAAAGTACATGCATTATGGTGTCCTACTCCAAGTGCACCCCTACTTTAGGTATTGAGTTTCACAAGAGTTCAAACTTTTCATTGCCTTAGTGTAACTTGAGTGTTCATATCAGGCTTAAATGTTGCTGTGAATTCTACATTAACCATTTGCTTGCGTATTATTTATAAGGTAAACTAGTTAAGTTCTAAAAACAGAGGGGAAATGTGCATTGTCTTTGTGTAACGTGATTGCTCATATCAAGTTAAAATGTTGCTATGAATTCTGATTTAATCATGTGCTTGTGCTTAGGTTATGATCTAAACTAGTAAAGTTCTAAAGTCGGAGAAAAAATGTGAGCTTCTGCCCAGCCAGTTGCACTGCATTGCTGCAGACATGGGTTTACAAAAACACATGTCTGCTATGCCTTTTTTAAACACATATCTGCTATGCCTTTTTTCAGATCACAAGATGAAGACGTGATTATCATAAAGGAAGTCCGTAAGTATAATATCAGGTCAGTATCTTTTATCTTTCTTTTTTCAGTTGGTCAGTTTGGACTACTTTTTTATGCAAATGTTTTACGAATGAGGTAATAGAATTTTCACTGTATGTAACTATTTACAGGAAAGCAGTTAATAGGGTATTTATTCTTTCATAATATTAATATATTAATTTTGATAATTATTTATTTTATTTTTGAAAACTTCTCTATTATCATGCCCTCTGTTTTTTAAACATCAAGCTGGTGCCAGGATTATTGCTCAGTTGTTTTTCACATACTCTTGTGTGGCTGCCATGTTCTACGATTGCTCTTAATATGACATCTGCAGTGCTTTGTGTCCCACGTAGCAAGACTCATGACAAACTATGCATCATTGGTTTTCATTCCTTAACTTAACAGAATGATATTATCTCTCAACATTTTGTGGATGATCAGCTGCTGTTGGGTCAATAAAATGGGATTTATGGTTCGCAGTAAAATGTCTCTAACCTGCTCTTTCCAGTTACTGTGTTTTACAGACTGTTCAGTCTGAACATTTATTTGTCTTATACATTTTTGAGGATTTTTGCCATGAATGTGGTGGTTTCTTTAATCAGAACCCAAGCGAGAAGGAATTCGGCAGTTTCTTGGCATATATTCTGTATCGTGGAAGAACCCTGACAGCTTTTGTGTTCTTCATAGGTCCATATTGAGAGTAAAAAATCCATCGATTTAGGACAAGACACTTTATTTTACAAAAAAAAAAAGAATAAAAGAGCACACATAAGTCATTACGTTCGCACGCTCGCAAGACGAATGCGTCAGGAGAATAGACAACTGCGCCACAACAATTAATACGCATGCGCATAAGAAAAAAGTTCGCTCGCCTCTACCCAACACACCCCTCCTGCGAGCAACATTTTTTCAATACAAAAATGAAATACAAAATAATATATAATACATTACATTAAGAAATTAAGGAAATTACTATTAATGTATACATTAATTTTTCTTCACTGACACTTTTAGTAAGAAAATCTGCAATCATATTATCAGTTTGTGAATATTCCAACTTAACGACACTGTCCTTTATTAAATCCTTCATAAAATGGAAACGTAAGTTCATGTGTCTGGATTTCGTAGATGATCTGGCACAGTTGATCCACTGGATAGCAGCTTGACTGTCTGTATTCAGAGTCACTGCACCATTCAAAAATTGTTTACATTTTAATTCTGATAATAAATTTACAGTCCAAATAATATCCTTACAAATTTCAGAAATAGAAAATAATTCTGCTTCACAAGTAGAGAGACTAACGCTTCTTTGCTTACGACATTTCCAAGAAATCAATGATGAATCACCTAGTAAAATAGTACCAGCAGAAAATGACTTACCATTTTCTGCATTTCCCCAGCAAGCATCAGCATGTGCATTTAAAACTCCAAATTCATTGCTGTAGAAACGATTGGCGTTTTTACTGCTTTACAATTTTCTAGATTGTGTTTAGTCAATAAGGATTCAATATATTCTATTTGAGACAAACATATACCATTTTCAAGCCTTTCTATTTGCATTCCCAAAAATTTTGAATTAATATTTTTATGTAATTCAAATACATTTTTAATTTTAGAAACAGTATTTTTAAGCATTTCTTCATTATTACAGAATACAGCTAAATCATCAACATACAAACATAGTATAAAAATGTTTTTAGTATCATTATAAATGAATATACAATTATCAGATGCTAATTGTACCAATCCAAGTTTTTCTAATTCGGTTTTTATTTTCATATACCAATTTCTTCCCAATTGAGGCAACCCATAAATACTTTTCTTTAATTTGCATACTTTTCCTTGTCCAATCAGGTTTTCATAACCAGGTGGAGGAGTCATATATACATCCTCCTTTAAGTCACTGTACAAATATGTTATTTTTACATCATAAAATTTAACAGTCAAATTTAATTTAGCTGAAAGTGCAAGCAATAATCTAAAACATTCAATGTTAACAACTGGTGAATATGATTCGGTATTATCCTTATTTTCTTTTTGATTAAAGCCAGCCGCTACTAATCGCGCTTTATATTTTACTTCCCTAAAGTCTCCTTCCTTCAAAGTATACACCCATTTACTTTTTACTAATTTTGTTTTTTCAGGCCTTTCTACTATTTCCCACACTTCATGTTTATGTAATGAATCTAATTCATTTTTCATTGCCGATTTCCAGTCATACCAATTAGCACTATGTTTTGCGTCTGAAAAATCGTTCGGAACATTACTGATTATATTTGACGCCAGTTTTTTAGATTTGAGCCTCTCGGATCGTCTTAATGGTATTTCGTCTCCATTTTGATTATTTTTTTCATAGCTGTCAGATGTCTGGTTTTCACTTCCCCTATCATCGCCCCCACTACAACGGCTCATGTCGGCGATTTCGAAATGCGATGAGTCAGCATATTCACTTGCTTGAGTATTTTCCGTAACAACCAATTTGAGGTGTGGTTTTTCACTTTTTGCTTTCTGATCTACTTCGTTTTCCTTCCACGATATTCCTTTTAATTTTGCAATATTTCAAGTTTCTATGGTTTTATTTTTCCCCGTATAATTACTACTTTTTAAAGATTCGTTAAATTTAACCGATCATTCTTCAATTATTTTATTACTTGCTATATCATAAATACGATATCCTTTTCTTTCTCTAGCATATCCTAACATTATCCCTCTTTTTCCGGGTATATCAAATTTGTTTCGCATTATTTTCGGAATGTGAAAGTATGCCACACATCCAAATTTTTTAAGATAGTCTAATCTGGGTTTTTTACCAGTCCACATTTCTATAGGAATTTTTTCTTTCCCTTTCCGAGGTGTTAAATTTGATACTTGAGTACTAAAATTAATTGCTTCTGCCCAGAATTTTACCGGAAGCTCACTCTCATATAGTAATGTCCTAGCTCTTTCCAAAAGAACTCTGTTTGCCCGTTCTGCTTTCACTGTTATATGGAATTGTTTTCTCATGAAAAATACCAGAATTAGCAAGATAATTATCTAATTGTTCATTTACATCTTCTAAACCATTGTCTGTTCTCAAACGTTTAATTCTTTTACCAGTTAAATTTTCATACTTAGCTTTAAATTTAGAAAATGTATCAAATACTTCATTTTTACTTTTAAGAAAATAAGTAAAATACATTCCAGAATCATCCACTTACATTCCAGAAAAATCATCCACTAAGATCATAAAATATTTAGACCCACCAATTGATTCAGTTTGAACAGGACCACGCAGATACGAATGAATTAGTTCTAGAATTTCTGAACTCTGATTAATGTCAATATTTGGATGACTTTTTCTAGTTATTTTACTTATGTCACAAGTTTCACACTTAAAATCACTTACATCATTAATATCAATATATTCCTTCATCTTAAGCATATACTTTGGATTTAAATGACACAATCTACTATGCCTAAGTTCGTAATTATTACCAGTACAATCATTAGCAATGCAGCATTCAGAATTATAATATGGATCTAAATTAACTTCAAGCCTACCATTATTCATAAATGCTTTAAAAAGTAACTGATTACACCTACTAAAAACTAATACAGAGTTATTCCTTGATTCAATTTTACATCCTTTATCCATTAATGCAGTGAGTGACAATAAGTTATTTCTTAAATCAGGAAGATAACTAACATTACTAATAGTTAAATTAACAGAACTAGAATTCTTTGTACTTACAGTTTTTGCTTTAACAGTACCAATACCCTCTGAAAATATTTTTGAATGTTTACCTGCCTGGTAAATCTCCCTCACCTCTGATATAATATTCTGAAACCAAAAGGAGTCCTTCGCCATGTGTCCAGTTGCACCACTATCCAACAACCAAATTTTGTCATATTCATCATTTTTTTCATGCTTAAGTTGAAGAGCGAAATCACTTTTTCTTTCATCAGAACGAGATGAAACGTTCACACTTGTAGGCTGCGATTTCTTTCTTTGTTACCTTTGGATAACCCACTTTTTGGACTCTTGTTTCTGTAGTAGCAATCTTTCGCGATGTGACCGGGACATCGGCAAATGTAACAAATTCTTGTATTATGATTTTTATTTCTTCTTGATACGAACGCCTCATCGTTGGTTCCATCAGGTTGTTTCCTGTTCGCTGAACTGTGTGTAGACTCTTCCTCACGGAGTATTTCGAGTACTTCATCAATTGTTTTTTCACGCTGGGTTTTTAAAATTTCCCTAATTCGAGAGAATATTCCACGAAGTCCACGGACTGTGTAAAACACCAATTCCCGCAAAGATACTTCTAGTCCTAGCGATTGACACTTAGTTGCTATTCCTCTCGCTCTTGTGATATAATCATTAGCCGATTCATGCAACTTCATTTCTAAATTTTTTAACTCATTACCGGCATCTATTTTTCAATCTTCGGCTTGTCCCGTAAATGTTGACTTTATTTTCTCCCAAAGTATTTTTGCATTCTCTTCTGCTGAGAACTGAAGCGCCTGTTGGTCCGATAGTGAAAGTTTTATATATGCTACGGCGTCAGTGTTTTTCTCATTCCACAGTCTTTCATCTTTCTCGTCTAAGTTTTCTGGTTTTATACTCGAAATTACTGAGTCAAGTCTTTTCAATGATAAGGCAGCTTTCATTTTCAATGCCCAAATAAAATAGTTCTCTCCAGTTAATTCGGGAACGTTCCACTTCTCCATTTCTGGGTTTTCGACAGTTTCGATTTCTATTTGGTATTTTGCATCGAGTTTTTCTTGATATAACCACGGATCTCTGCTACCATTTGTTGTTCAGAGGTCCATATTGAGAGTAAAAAATCCATCAATTTAGGACAAGACACTTTATTTTACAAAAAAAAAAAAAAGAATAAAAAGAGCACACAGCAAATTATATTGAATATCACACAGCATATCAAGTCATTACGTTCGCACGCTCGCAAGGCGAATGCGTCAGGAGAATAGACAACTGCGCCACAACAATTAATACGCATGCGCATAAGGAAAAATGTTCGCTCACCTCTACTCAACATTTTGTTTTTCTCTTTAGAAACAGATTTTCTTCTACATCTTAATTTTTGATGACCATTAATTCATTTACTTGGTTGTTGTTTGTTATACATAGATTATTATTCTCTCATAAAACAGTTGCAGTCGATGGTTTTATTTTTATGAAGGCTGAGTTGCTTCTCCTACCACTTAATAGATGTGAGTTTCTCCGCTTGACAGTAAAGAAATTATTGCATGGATCAAACAGTATTCCCATAACACTGAACCAATTGTCTAATTTCATGCTTTTCTTCAGTTCAACTTTTTTTGTTGCATCTTCAAATGCTGTCTTTAGTAGTATCTAGTTTTATTAAATGGTCTTGCATGTTCAAATGCAGGGTAGAATATCTTTTAGAAGAGATATGTTGCATATTTCCGACTTCATCATGAATGAAAGATTTAACCTTTTCTTTGTAAAAATAAAATTATGTTAATGCATGAAATACTTAGCTCTTTTTATGACAAGAGAATTGCAGGGATCATGAATTTATAACAGTTGTAAGAAAAAATATAACATGGAATTTGTAATATAACTTGGAGCTCTACACATCATGAACAAACTATAAATGATTGTATTTAGGATTGCCAATTTGAAGATGTCGTGTGTTGGTCATTTGTCCATAATATTGGCACTTTTTACAAAATGGGGGCTACAATAATAAGGGAAGTATGAATTTTTTAAACTATAGTAAAAGCCTGACTGTCTGAAATTTTAACTCACTGGAAAGTTCACTAATACTTTCAAATTTTCAATTAAAATGTTTTTCAAAAAATTAAACAAATGAGAGATGTGAAACTATCATAAGGTACATGTGGGACTGCTACTTCTAACACCACTTATAATATGACAGTGTTGCCACGCTACCTGGAAAACCAGAAAAGTCAAGAAATTCGAAAATTGGTAAAAAAAGTCTGGGAATTTTATATGGCAATCTCCAAAAAAAGGGGGGGCGAGTTTTGCGTAATAGTTGGAAGTGATAATTATGTATTGCATGAACGCCATTCGGGCTGCTGGCATAGAGCCAATTTTCGCAGCTGCATTCAGATTCAGCAAAGCAAGTTTCCAGTAACCTTGAGAATCAAGAGACTCGCATGTGCAATGTATGGTAAACTAAAGAAATTCCTTCCCATTCTCCTATCAATGAAATCGTTTTAATCGTAGTGCATCATCCAATTCTATCATTAGTGAGCGAGATCTTTACCAGCTCGAACTTTCTATTGCTCTTCTCGATTTTGCACTTGTTTCCACTTCGAATGTTTCGACTTTGAAGATTATTTCTTCATGTTTTTTTAACTTAGGTTCAGAAGTGCTTATTTTTCTATTTCCAGCTAAAGGCCTGACAGCTCTGCACTAAAAAGATGTCAAAACTCCCACCATTTGATGCCTCGAGAACCAACTAACAATTTCCGATTCATAGTGTACGGTAGAATGGAGGTTAGAATAGCTTCAGTGTACTTTATTTTAACTTCCATGTACTGTACACACAGGATTTGGCAACATGATGATGAGCAGTAAACGGGTCATTTTGGTGTTGCCGATAATTTTCAAAATCGTGCCAAGGCCATGGCGTTTCAATAGGATTTTACCACAAAATCTTTTTAAAACCATTTTTTTTTCTTTTTAACAAATGCCTTATTTTTCATTTTCCAGTAAAATAATGAAATAGTAATCAATAGTAATAGGCTATCCATTTAATGTAACTATATTCACCAAAATATCATTGATTATTGTAATTCAATTTTTAATTAACTGTATTTTACTGTTATTCCTATCATTTAATGTTGCTTCTTTCCTCTAAATTTTTTTATTAGTTAATAATACTTTCAAATTTCACTCAGTTTTTTCGCGTATAATTATGAAACTAGTTCTAGCAGTATGATGACATCCTATCACAAAATTTAATGCACATATTTTTTGCTTATGTATGACGCTAAATAAATATAAATATCAGCCAGAAACAGATAATATATAATAAATGTATAATATAAAATAAATATCTGCCATATATGCCAGAATATAAATACCTGCCAGAAACTACATTTTTAAATCCAGATTGGGCAGATTCTAATCCCAGTCTTCAGTTAATACAACTTCTGTTATAGTTATAATAGTGATGGTTTGGAGAGTATATATATATGTAAGAAAAATAAAGAATATATAAAAGATTAAATTAGCAAATTTCCCTTCTAAATTCTAAAAATAGTAACCTCTCTCTCTCTGCACTGTGTCATTTCTGGATTAATCCATGTCATGTGACTCTTACGTAATTCTGGTGATGAACATGGAACTAAAACTTGAACAGCCTATAGTAATTTTAAAGCAATATTAACTATCCAATCAAAATGCATTGAGAACCAAAACTAAGTCGGAATTAAGATTTCACCCCAAATATAAGGCGCTTGCAAAGCATTTCCCTAGCTGGACTGCTGTCTGTCTGCTCCTTGTATCTTACTGAAAATTTTCCTAAAATGTAAACTTTTTTAGAATAAGGCACATTTAATGTGCCAACTTGATTGTGGCCGCAGCATGTTTGCTGAAATAAAAAATGAAGATTTTATCTGCCTTCGCCTC
>KK117427.1:215349-245916 GCA_000611955.2 Stegodyphus mimosarum | reverse complement strand
ATTACTTCTGAGTTTGTTTTTGTTATTTTATGTATATATAATAATAATATATATGTAAAGTCATATGTAAGTGGCAAACCTGGAAAAGTCAGGGAATTTCATTTACCTGTTTGAGTGGCAACCTTGTACCCACCACTTATAAATATACCTAAATGTAAATGAGAGCCATAGTCACCTTTCAGAGATATTGGCTACATAGTATTCGTGATTATTGCATACGTAGTAGTACATATCTGAATATAAAAATTTGTAGGCTTTTCTATCATGAATGCATTTTCCCCCTAAAATCTCACATAATCATAGGATATTGATATTCAAGTTTATAACAAAATGCTTTTGTAATTCTACGTTGGAAATTTTTTGTTCCATTTTTTGTGTTTTCTATTGTGACTTACATTTTATGTGCTTAATTATCTGTAATTTCCATGTATTAGGCATTTGGCGTTTCCCAAGCTTTCTGGATAATCAGGCTTTTACTGTAATACATAAAAATGTAAACGAAGGCTCATTTATGTATATCAAGTCTGCTTGTTGGCTAAAAGCAGTTTTTAAAAGTAGACTTAATCAGTTATAATAAAAAAGACTGAATTAACCTTTGACCATAATACTGTGTGCATATACTATGTACTAACATTTAAGTATGTGGCTTTAATCCATTATGTTCTTTAATTCTTATTAAATCTAACATTTTTTGGAGAATCATATGTATTTTGCTTGGACAATAATCATAAATTCCTATAATTTAGTATGTATAGAAGTAATTATTTTATTTGAAAAAAAAAATGCGAGTCTATGAAATTTGCAATGATTACACAGTGCTTCTACAAATTTTTAGGCTTGAATTTTTTAAATCAATCTCAGAGACAAACTACAGCTGATAAAACAATTCCTTATAAATCTGAAATTGATGTAGCTGAAATATGCTTATAGAAAAATTTTAATGATTATTAATTGGTTTTTAACAGAATTTTAAGGATTATTAATCAGTTATTAATTAAGCATGAATTTCCTTGAAATAGCATGCTTAAAGGAATTTTTGTTTGAGTTTATGCTGTTCAAATCAGCTGTTACAGTTTAAACCTTGAGGAAAAAGCATAACAAAACGATTATCAAGCACTTTAGTATACATAAATGTGTAACTGTTTTTAATCATCCAGTTAATTTACTATATTTAGTGTCTACAGAATCTTTTTGTTCCCTTAAGTGAATTGGTATTTTAATCGGTCCTTTTTTGAGAGCATTTAAAATATACATGAAAACATAAGGGAATTCATTAAAACTCCTATGAAGGAATCCAAAGACTGAGTATGGTAAGGTGCATATAGTATTGGAATGCATGTAGAAGAATGCCCCTGATCAAGTTGTATCTTAAAAATCTAAATTTTCTTATGAATCATTATTATCACTTACCATTTATTATAATCTTATTATCTAATAAATAGGGACTTGACCATTAGCATATATTAATCAGATTTATTTATTTATGAAATAGGGCAAAATGCTGCATAGAAGCAGTAACAACTTCCCAGTTCCAAAATAATCCTTGCCAGTGAGGTTTTTTAACTGTCACCTTGCTGGCACAATCTTGAGTGTTTTAGGCTCACCAGCAACTGAGTGCTAAAGCTGTTAAATACTGGTAGTTTAACCTGGCTTGAAATCCCAATAAGTGCACCTACTACATAGGAGTTTTCATGGTGTTCTCTTGTGTAATGTGAATACTACCTAGTTTCCCTAAGAATGTCCTTCACAAAGGCATAGTCTCTCCTAAGCCGTAGCTCTAGCATGCTTTGTCATAGTCGAAATAAATTTAGTCTAAATATCATGACAGAATGCCAGTAAAGGTTCTATTGGCATTGGTCAAACAGTAGACGCACTGTGTATGTAGGCAAAACATTGGAGGTTTCACCTTGGAAAGCATGGGAATAAGTGCTAAGTATTATTTTTGTTTCTTGTTCATTGAGAACGTAAGCATAAGAATCCTGCTATACTTTTATTTTTGTTATATTTTCAGAACTAGGGTTGTTAAAATAATGATAATAAGAAAATCATATTATTTCATCATTTCCTAACATTTCGTCCATCATTTTCAGAGTTTTCTACCAGTATAAAAAAAATTATTTATTATAACAATTATCATTTTGTTTCTACATAATTATCATCCTGTTCTGTTAGTAATTAATATTCTGCTTATTGCTTTGTTTAAAGCTTTTAGATGTACTTATCTTTCTTTGCATTTTATTAGTCGTTCAGAAACTTTCTTATATACAGGGTGCTCCAAAAGTAAGTACAGAACAAAGTCCGAAATCTGGAAGTCAGAAATCTGGAATCCAGATTTCGGAAATTTCTGGATTGTTGTGTCTAATCCCCTTAATGGTTAAACATATGAACCAATTCTGTGAGTCCAAATACATCTAAAAAGAGATGTCAAAAAAAATTTCATCCAAGGCAAAGGCAAGACAGAATAAAGTATGATCAAATGATGGCTGAGCAGCATTACACTTGGTTTTAAAAACGTTCTGCCCTTGTTCATAGGAGAGACACCTCAAGTGTCCACTGGCAAAATGTGATATTCAAGTCTGCTGGGTTCTGTGGCCCCAAGAAAGTGGGTTGCCACCAGGGACTGGTGAGTACCAGTCATGTAGTGGAGGGATACTATAAAGATCCTTAAGTGATTTCGTACACACTTGGAGACTCACTGTAGGTGGAAAGCATATCTGGCTGGGAAGTCTGTAAAGCAGCAGCCTTTGCCAGAGTCCTTAATCTTGTTGCCACCAGTGCCCACATGGAAGGGAATGCATTGGATGTGCACCTTGGAATTAACTGAAAGCCTTAAAAATTAAGTTCAGGATAGATTTGCCAGCCCTGTCCCTAACCTCTGTCCAATCACTTAGATGTTGAACTGATGACTGGCTGATAGGATCCATATATCCACAAAAGTAGGATCAGCAATATTCTTCACATAGTTCAGGTTTCTCTTGATAGCGATGAGCTCAGATTTGAACACAGAGCACGAATTTGAATTTTTAAGTAGGAGTCCTGATGATGATGCTATTATGAGAATGGCCATGATACTGTTGCTGTCATCTATATATTTGAAGAGCATCTTTATGTATATGATTAATAGTTTCCAGGGCCATCTGTCTCATGAATTCAAGGTTGTCAGCATTTTTATGAACTTGGTTCAGAAGTTCCATGTGGATGCTTCTAAAGTCATAGACAGGGCTAAAGCATGGCCACAGAGAATGATTGATGTTCAACCCGGCAAGGGGGCGGGGAGCAAATTAACAAAACCTTGCAAAGTTGCTTGATGAAAGGGATCTTTAAATAGGAAGAGGTTCTGTTCTGATTATCATAACCAAGAAGCTGATTATAAAATTTAACAACATTTTCTTCTCATACTCAGTAGCTGGAGATAACATTCAAGTAGAGCAGTATTTGTTAGGGCTGCTATGTCTCAAGCCAGAAATTTTTTTTGCCACATTTACTTAAACTCTTTGTAGCATACTGAGATTAGAATCCGTAGTACAGGAGTAAATATGTGAACCGTATTCCAAGGTAGGTAGAATAAGGGAAATATAGATTATTTTTAGTGTTGGAGCAATCTGCTTCCTAATCATGCCCAGAAATATATTTTAGTACATTTAGCCTTTTCCTGCATCTCACCTCCTGAGAATGGGTGTGCCTATTACTAAGAATCTCTTAATCCATTGTGTATCCCAATTACTTGGCATTCTTTTCATAAGATAAGCTTTGGCAATTCGTGACTATAGTAGGTTGGTAATTATAAATGTATATCTTAGTAGTATAAAAACTAGTCACAGATTTCGAAGCATTGAAAGTCAACTTGTATGCATCAGTGTAAGCAGTCGCATCTTTAAGAGTATGGTTAATGTTAGGTTCAGTGTTCTTGATAACAGAGCCAGAGTATCAGCAGACAACATCGTCAGCAAAATTGCCAACTTTATATCTCATAGATACTGCCTTTTCAATTCCAGTAAAGAAGAGTGGAAAAAGCAAAGAGCCCATGACCGAGCCGTGGGGTATAACCCTAAGTTTGAAGTCTTTAAATAGGGTCTCATTAAATTTAACCCTGATAGTTCTGGCTTTCAGAAAATTAGAAATCCAGGATAGGGCATTGCCCCTTAAACCATATTCATCAAAAAGTTTTACAATAAGTTTATTATGCTATACCTATCAAAGGCCATTGTCAAGTCCAGGAAGATAGCCACTGTGTGATTAGGAAGCAATAAATTTTGGGCATCTCTAACACTCTAGCAAAAATATATTTGATCAATGGTACAGTGTCCTTTCCTGTTACCGTATTGTTTCGTTGGAAGTAGGCTATTTGACTCAAGATAGTTATTAAACCCTTTTAGCAACATCATAATTTTACATGGAATGCAGGTCAAGGAGACAGGGTGGTAACTCTCATGTGAGCTAGCAACTTGATCTGTCTTCCTGATCGGAATAAGAAGAGCTCTTTTTCAATCAAGTGGTTGACGACCCCTCCCGCTGAATGACCCATTAAAGATATCCAATAGCCTGTCTACCATTAGGGACGAAGTGCAGACCATGTATATTATCAGGCCCGGGGGATTTCTTCGGGTCGGCATCTTCCAAGACAGTATCCGGTTCATGCATAATGAAATTGGTCATAAAAATCGGGTCCAACGTTCTAAGGTCTGATCTCCAACGTATATGAACCATAAGTCTTGCAACCCTTTTGATCAGTTTGTCATTTTTGTTGAATGTCAGTTTGCTCATTAGGTTGTAATAACCAACTAGAATATCGCAAGCAGCTTTGTCAGTGTGCAGTAATTGTCCATTGGATCAATTACAGTATTACACACTTCCATTTAAGAAGACTCTTTACTTAAAGCTCTTGCAAGATTGCAGCTTTTAGCTAGGTGTTCTACTGTCAACATTACTGTACATTTCTTTCCAAACTTTTCTTTTGTTGATAGCATAGGCACCTTTAAACTTTGCGTTAAATTCTGGATTTTATTTCTTTAATTTAAACCTAGCAATATGACAGGTACAAATTATAAAATTAAAATTGTGAAACCATCATTTATGAAACAATGAAGCGTTTATGATTTTAAAATAATTGATCTATGATTTTGATTTGAAATTCAAATTTACCAAAAAAGTACTTACTTTATTAAACTTTTCTGGTATTTAAGTTTTTTAAGCTGTTCCTTTTTTTGTGCTAATATGTAATTTCTTGTACAGTTACAAATTTCCGTTATTGAAGCCCTTAATTTCCATGTCAAGAATTGTCACTAGCTGTCAGCCGAAATCTTTATCTGAGAAACAGCCAGTTTGTCACTTTCTTCACTGTCAATAGTGATATTTTCCTGATTTAAAACCATATTGTGGGTTTTGTCACCTGTTGGCTTGCTGCTGATTAGGACATTGTTGTCATGATGAAAAACGTTTTGTTATACACGTTGTTTATAAAGTCCCAGACCCATTTTGATGTTTAATAACTCATAAAATAATGAAGATAGATTAAAATTAATAACATAAATGGTTAGATAGACTCAAAAAGTTTCATGACCCTTGTCAATGAACTTCCACGTGTGCCCCCTTCGTCGCACAGAGAATATCAAGTCGATATTCAATTTCACGCCAGGTAGCGGCAATCATGTCGGCATCCACAGAGGCAATTGTGGTTGTAATTCTGGCTTTTAGGTCATCAATGTTCGACATTCTCCTCCTTTAAACATTGTCCTTTACAAATCCCCAAAGGAAAAAGTCCAGCGGCGTTATATCAGGTGATCTGGGTGGCCAAGGAATTGGACCTCCTCGCCCAATCCATCTTCCTGTAAAATGGTTATTCAAAGAACTGCGAACGATGGTACACCGATGAGGTGGTACACTATCTTGTTGCAAAAAGATGTGGCTGAAGCGCTTCTACTTGTGGAAATACAAAAGTTTTCCAACATGTCTAATTATATGACTGGACCGTCTTTTCTGCAAAAAAGAAAGGCCCTAGTGACTCGGTCGTGCATTAGTCCATACCACACATTAACCTTTGAGGAATCCCTTTGTGCCTCATGGTAATCATGGGGGTTTTCAGATCCCCATATGCGCACATTATGGTGATTAACAATGCCAGAAAGATGAAAGGATGCTTCGTCGGAGAACATTATGCACTTCAGAAATTCAGCATCATCTTCTATCCTTGTTTGCATATCTGTTGCAAAGGCCATCCTCCTAGGCCTATCATCTGTTTCCAAAACTTGAACAATTTGAATTTGTATGCATGCAAAACAGAGAATCAAGTCTGATCAAAACAAAAGAGAGAAAAATGCGATTAATAAGGAGACGATATTTAGAACAGTACAGATATTTAGACTGGAAAACGAAATTACCTGAAATTAATCACATGCCCATAGAATATTTACAAAAGTAAAGATATTCAAACTTGAAAAGGAAAATATCAATAAATGCCATAAGTTTGTTTATATCTTCATTATTTTATGAGTTATTAAACATCAAAATGGGTCCAGGACTTTATAAATGCCCTGTATTATATTCATTTATTATCACATTTCCACTTTTGTTCAGAAATTTCATCTTTTGAAAAATTTATCTTTTTTATAGCATTCAAAATGTATTCAAAAATAAAGCTGTTCTTTTGCCTAAGTTTGAAATTGCACTATCTTAAGCCAACCTGCCCCAGCCCTATTTTCTCTCACGAAAGCTGGTGTAGAAGTCAATTACCAAATAAGCTTTCACTTAGCAAATACTGCTAGAGCCCTAGAATTAGAACCTGTTTTTGACATATTTGAAATTTCAAACTTTAATTTTGATGAAATACCTGTAATAGTAATAGCGTGCAAAAAATAAACTAGATGAAATTAGAAAGTTAAGGAAGAGTGCAGTTTTCCAGAATTTCTTTCATTCTTCTCCACTGCTATAAAGGTAGTATGATTATAAACAGGTGTCTTGGGGCTTCATTCATTGTTTAGGCTGGATAGAAAAATGTTAACTCCCTCCCAAAGCCACTGAAGGGTTGAAAGCATGGTCCTGGCTAGCATCAGTCAGTATATTATCATTGCCCCATGGTGTGATTCCCTAGTCAGCAGGTATTTGAAACCTATAGGAATCTCAGTTGGTAAGGAGGAAAATTCCTTTTATGGCACATATGCCTTTTTTTAGTATTATATGCTCTTTTCCTTAAGTTTGTTAAAAAAAATTTCTGAAAAAAAAATGTGGGTAGGATGTCCTTATTCCGGACTTTGTGCTGTACCTATTTTTTGGAAGTGGGCACTTTTCAAATTCTGAAGTGTATTGATATTTATCACATTTAAAATATGTTAAAAGTGTAGTAAATTTTATTTTTGTATATCGTGTTCCAGAATTTTTGTGTCTTGGAGTTAATGATATATTTTGGTATATTAAAAAAAAAGTTCTTTTTGCAACTTGGATTTTGATCGCGTAGATTCATTAAGAAACAAAGCGAAAAAAAAGAGACTTGATCAAGCCTTGCATTAACTTTTCAAGAATCATATTTTACCATTCCATAACGTCATTTGGCCCAGATATCATAACTGTTTCAGCTGACCTTTTATGGGTGAAAAGTCACTTGTACTAAATAAGATGTGATTGAATAGGTGTTCATTTTCTTTATAAATTCTGAACATCTTGCTGCTTGATTGAAGCAATCTTCATGGAGGGAACGCTGTAATTGAATGTGATAAGGCAGTTCTCATATGTTGAAGTGAGAATTTCTGAACGGTCATGTGCATTGTTGAGCATAAAATTGCTCTACTTGACTGAAATTATTGGTTCAGTTTGAAATAATTGTTGGTTTATTTTTATTAGCATTTATTTTTAGACATCATTCCCTTACCTCATTATGTATGGATTCAGTTCATTTAAATTTGTTTGCAAATTTACTAATCGCTTTGTGTGCGGGTCCGAATTTATTAAATTTTCTTTAAATTTTTACTTCTGTGATATGGGATATTACAAAAAATATCATGTCTTCTGTAGTCATTAAAAAATGTAAATAAAGTTAAAAAAATTTTGGAACATCTTGTACATGTAAAAATAAAATTTAATGCACTTGGTTGCATTTTAAATGTGAATTGTGTTAGAAATTTTTTTAAATGTGCGATTTTACAGAAGTAGGCACAATAAAAAACTGTTTATTAAACTTACTAGGTAATAAAAATAATAAATTCATCTCCGTTGCTTACAAAATTCAAAGTGGCAAAAGACCAATTCTTCAGGGACCTATCAAAACTGTTTGTGTACCTATGCCATCTATACCAATAAAGGTTGTTAACAATTCATCTGTTTAACTTACTTATAATAATTCAAATATATAGTGCTTAAAAAAAAGGGGGTTGACTGCAATTTTTTTACTCTTCGGCTTTTTGTATCTGGAGACACACTTTGCTTCCATTGGAACTTGGACCAGGGAAAGCAAGCAGAATTTTCTTATTAAAAAACTGCCTTATATGGAGCTCTAAAAAAAGCTCATGAAGTGCTTTCTTAGCATTATTGCAGATTAACAATTTTTGACTAGAAAGGGTGTTGTAAGCTGAAGAAAAGGTAAAGCATTAGTTGGGCCTATAATCATGAAATGGCCGGTTGGCTTAACCATTTGAAGGGCACCGGTATAAAAAAATATACCGGATGTTTGCCAATTTTTTAACCTCCTAAAAAATGATAATTTTTCTACATCAAAAGTTCTAATCTTGAGTTTCTAGTGTTTTCTTTTGATTCTAAATGGCAGCAATACCCTATGATAGCTCAATATTTTGCAATTATGAAATTCATGTACCTCGTTTTAAGGTATCATGTTTGAAGATTCATAAATTCTATTGAAGGGGCAGAAAAAATAGAAAATCTGCGAATGTATGACGTACAAATGCTAAATATTATATATTTGCTGCATTTAAATGAAAACTGTTAATTAAAAGAAGATTATTTATACGATTTTAAAACCAGTATATAAAATATACTGGCGCGCATACAAAGGGTACAATGCCAATAGATGGCAGCACCAGGCTTTTCTCTATTCTGTGGGATGATACAAATTATTTTATATTATAATTTTTTGTGATGTAATAATTAGTTATTTGTGATTAATTTATCAGTAACTTTGGATTAAATATTATGTTCATGGGTGGATGGGGACTTTCCTAACCCTGTGTTAAGTATGAATAAAAGTATCTTAGTTTTTTATCCTTAGTTTACTCCAGCTAAAATTTTAATTTCACCACTTTACTCCAGAAAAACTTCGATTTCAAATCTATCGTCTGGCGTCAAAACATCATACAATTGTAGGGGTTAAATGTGGCATGTTAGTCCTGAAAGACACCCATTGCTTCGTGTTTTCCAAAACTTTAGAATGCAGAGAAAATGAAAAGAGGTGATTGATAGCTAATTTGGTAGTCCGGGGGTCAAACTATCTCCACAATGGGGCAGTGATAAGATCAGACAAAAGTAAATTTCACTTACAAACACGGAAAAAAGGAATGCACTTTTGCACCTGCTAGAGAAATGGAAAAAATGCTCATTTGAAAGCTTACTTTTATGTGTTACAGTATCCACGTCTTTGTTAATTTCAGAAGGAGATTAGGGAACGGAAGAGAAAGTTTTTCCCAAGAAAAGAATTTAAGTAAGAGGTTTTGGAAATAAGTCTTCACTGTTGGTGAAAGGAGCGAATACACAAGGTCAGTTTCAGGTGCAAACATTTATCTTTGGCAGTTAGAAAGGCAGTTTCAGCTTATCATATTATACTAGTTCAATTACAGCATGATACGGTTTACGCATGCAGTGATGTATTAGCTAATTTTTTTCATTACTTTTTTTTCATTAAATGATAATATTGAATTTAAATCACTTTCAAAAGCTTTTTACCCGTATTTTACATAAGTATGTTCAGCTGGGTGGCATCATCAAAGTTCCTAAAAATATAAATGTTATTTTTAAATTTCAAATTTCTAGTGAAATTTTAAAAGTTTTTGACTTAAGATTTACATAACTATAACCAAGCACTCATTTTTATAGACACACATCAAAAGTACACAATAATAGATTTAAAAAACAAAAGTTAACTCTTGGTAGCTCCGTTTGAAAAAAATGTCCTGGAGGGGCAGCGGTATAAAATATATACCGGCTCTCAAAATTCAGGATTTCACTCTAGATTTTTTTAAGCCTTAATTTTGTGTTCTTAGGGTCCATAAGACGCAGTTCATGCAAAATTTTACCACAAATTAAATTCTTTTATATACCACCGCTCAAAGGGTTAATAGAAAAAGTGCTGGTTAGCTCATGCCTGTAATTATAAAATGGCTAATTGTCTTAATCGAAAAAGTGCTGGCTAGTTATGAAATAAAATGAATTATTTGAAAAAGTTTGCATAACATGTCAAAGAATCGTTAAGCTGAAGGATTGGTTAAAGAAGGATAATTGGTTAAAACATCATGCTATTCTAGGTAATATGGCCAAAGAAAAACTGCATCTATACTGGGAATTTATCAAACAACTTTGTGCAATTTACTTAAAGAGTTATAATTGGTAAGGAACTAATAAAAATGCATATGTCTGAAGGAAATGCAAAAGGACAAGAATTTGAGAGATCCTGAAAATGCTCCTCTAGAATGGTTTCATGCTATGAAATTAAAAATTATTCCTATTTGTGGAGCTCTTCAATAGAAAAACAGGGATTTGGTAAAGTGCTAAGAGATAGTCTTGTATGAATTGACAGATGGCTCACATGTTGGAAAGAAAGAAATAACATTGTTCATGAATAACTATTGGTTGAAGTGGTGGAGACAGATATCATAATGTTGCTGATAATTCGGTGAAAATCTTTTTTACCTGGCCTGCTAAATGAATAAAAGCGACTCAAAATTTATAATAAATGTGAAACTGAGCTGTGTTATAGAGCATTACCAAAACACACTTACTCAGCTACTTTACTTGGTCATGTGACTTTAATGAATGACGGATAACTTGTTTATGGGATGCCTTGTATCGAATGTAAGTATAATGCACATGAATTTGAACTGATACTGTCACTTTATAGTAAGTATTATGTTATATAAAGTAGTTTTAAAGATTTTTAACATTTTATATTTTGATAGTCTGAAAACACCGTTTTAATCCTTCATAAGCAGACCTTTGACCTTGTAAGGATCTTAAGTTTGACTAACGTTTATTTTAAAACTTTACTATCATCTCTTATTTTCTACTTCCGGCCAGAATTAACGTATGAATATGTTTATGCAAATTGTACTTGCTAACGCTTCAGTATTTAAGTTGTGGCTTTTTGCCAAGATTGGAGCGGTAAAGACGCTGAACACTGGTAGTTTGGTCCGAGGTTCGAATCCCGTGAACGGGCTGGCTGTATGGGCGTTTTCGTGGTTTTCCCTGTGTGTAACGTGTATACGAGCCAGTTTCCCTTAGAAAGTCCTCCACAAAGGCATCCGTCCCTTTAGGCAGATAGCCCTCGTGTGCTTTGCCATAAATGAATAACCTAACCTTTTGCCAAGATCGTAGTAGAAGGAGAGAGTAAGCCATCTTGCCAAAAAGCCACACCTTAAATGCTTAAGCATTAGCAAGTACAATTTGCATAAACATATTCACGCATTAATTCTGGCAGGAAGTGGAAAATAAGAGATGATACTAAAGTTTTAAAATAAAATAAACGTTAGTTAAACTTAAGATCCTTACAACCTTTTTAAAATTTACATACCCAAATTATGGAGACGTGGGACTGTTGCATCAGTAGTGCTTTTGAGCATGTGGTGCGACATTAAATATCACCTAGACATAGCCTGAGCTACAAATGTCCCTCATAAAACTCCCTCCCCCCCGATCTGTACCATAATGCCATAAACACATTTAATTCCAGAAATGTGCTGTTCTTTTTTATCTTTTTTTTCTCTGATGTGTTAGAAGATGCCCATATTGTCAATGTATAGGGAAAATTGTACATATTTCAATTTTCTTTGTAGGCGTGCTCAACCAATGCAAATTTTTACTTTTATTTCCTTTTATCTATTTCTGTTCTTTTTTATTCATACCTGCTTATTTATCCAAAGTATTAGATTTCTCTTTTCCTACGTATAGGATTAAAATAATTAACAAAAAAAAATTGTAATTTTCATAATCTTCCCAACATTACAGGTTTTGCCCTGAAATTTCAAAATGCTACGAATAAATGGTATTTTTTAATTATAATTTCAAAACAACTCTCTCACATTGTACCTTGATTTCTTTTCTTCCAGTATACATGCAACTGAAAATCAGATACTTTAGAAGTGATCAGAAATTTTCACATAGAATGTTTAAGAAATGCACCCTTCTATAAGGAATTTTACCTCCATAACTCTGAGACGGTTAAATAAGATTTAAATATGTAGTCATGCCCTTATATCTGTGGTTCACAGTTGTATGTAACATGCTGAAGTACAGTGCTCAGATACTTAGAATACAATCTTATCGAGTTAAGTACACATTTAAATGCTTGTTTTGGACAGCTAAATTTCTTTTTAGGTTGACATGTAGCCTGACTGCTCGATACTGGTAGGTGCTTATGTTTATTTCATTTTACACATCTGTAAGTTGCAGTGAAATTTCCTTCTGTGAATTCTTAATGATTGTCAAAGGAATTTCACCACCTTCTCTTTCTTGTCTCTTCTTAATTTTTTTTCTATGGAAATTCTCGTGTGCTTAGAAAGTAAGCCTTTCTTATGTAGAAAATTTGGAACAATTCAAACACTCTGAAAGAGAACAAGCTGCCATTGTTTGATAATAGGAAGCACTGTATATGAGTGCATATGGTATGAGTTAGTGGAGGACATTTATAGTACTTTGTTTATAAATCAGTGGTGCCACTTGGAGATATTAGCTAGTTAAACATCCTATATTGCAGGGTTACTTTTTCTAACATAAAAGTTAAATCTGCTTCTCATGTTTAAGTTTCTTATTTTAAAGCAGTGTGAACGTCATTTTTCTTATTAGTATAAACTTAAGATTTGAAAGTTTAAAATTTATTGTGCCTATTTGCTGTGAAATTCAGGTAATTTAATTTGTAGCACCATTATCAATTCTTAAAGTGTTCATTTGATTTGTTTTACCTTGGAAATTGTTGTCGTATATGAAATATGTGTATTATATTCTTTTATTTAAATGGAAGCACTGAAATATGTTAATTTGTTTATGATGAATTTTAAAATATTTTACAATTTATTCAGGTGTTCTAGACGGGTGGAAGAAAAACATGAAGAATCAATTTGTAGCGATTCTGTTTCTGAAAATGCGCCATTAAGACTAAATGAGTCAAAAAAAGGTGAATAAATTTTGGTTGTTCTATGTTAAATGCAGTGAAATCTCTAATTCTAAGACACCACCTACAATTCCAGGCAGTTTACATCTGTTGAAGAGTTCATTTTAGAATACTTTTTGAGCGATGGCATTATTAATTTTACCAGTGGATTTTCCTTGTTCAAGCCTGTTGACATAAGTTAAAAAAATACTGAAATAGAAGTGCAGTGGATTGAGAATAGGGACACCATTATATCTTGCAGTAGGAAATCCAGATATTTTCCACTCAAAAAACTTAACTGTGACTAAATACCTGTCGTTGTTCATTGTCAGCATAGCTGTAGATTAATACATTTTTCATGTATGAAGTGATTACTCATTATTATAAAATTTTATTAATAATATTAACACTTATTTAGGGTATTGAAAAAACTTTGAACAACGTGTTCATTGTGTGAGAAATTAAAAGTACCTGTATAATATGAACTTGGTAAAAACAGCCTTGTCTGGCATTCTGTCAAAACTGTTAGTTGTCTAGAAGCATTGTTAATTATGTGCTGCAGGGTGAGGGGGTTCACATGAGAATTTCATCTTCTCCAGAAAGGGAATTTGTCACAGAAGGAAAAGTGCTCATTTCATTTGGCGATCTTGTCATCAGTTGTCTTTCATGCCTTCATTTCATATTCATAGAAACAAATGTGATGATACACATTGATTTTGCAATAATGGAAAACAAAAATGTTTAAATTTTTTTTATATAATGTACTGGTCATCAAAATAGAAGGATAATGACAGAAACAAAACGTAACTGATACTTAATGAAAAATTATTAATAGAAATTTGTACAAAAGCATTAGTTAACATAAATTACAGTGTTTGGTAGTTGATTATTCACAAAATATTAATGTTAAGAACAAATTTATGGAAATAAGAAAATGAGTGAAAAATTAAGTCACCTCTCGTGGTAAAATTTTTTCTTTAAGATGGTGTACAATCACTTTGGGCAGATATGCGTACCTCAGATCTTGATTTCATAGATTTTACCAAAGTGTTGATCAAGTCTTAAGGAAATGCACGCTACTCTTCTAAAAGTGCACTTTTCAGCTCTTGGAGGATCAGGGGAGGAACATCGTCATATTGGTACCATAAGGCATCTCACACGTGCTGGGTTTGTGTTAAGTCAGGTGAGTACGGTGTCCAATCCATTGGAGTGATGTTTTTTGTTTGCAAGTATTCTGAACCACATATGCTTAATGAGGTCAAGCTTTGTCATCCATTAGCAAAAACTCTGGGCCAACAGCACCCCTAAACAGTCCAAGTTGGGGTTTCAATACCTCGTTCACATATCTCTTTGAGGTTGCATAACCTCCTCGAAAGATATGCAGCCGTGTGCGGCCATTTATCATGATTCCTCCCTAAACCATTAAACCGCAGTCGCAGAAATAAGACATTTCATGTGCAATGGAGGAAGTTGCGTATTGCGTCCTTTCTCTAGATCAGAACACATCTAGAGAGCTATTGCAATATCTTTAAATATCTCTGTAGGAACAGTGAAAAAATTATAAAATCTGGTTAAAAATAATCAAAAATATGTTTATCACCTAACACCAAGACATGTTTCTCAGTGTAATACTGTGAGCAGAGTGCTGTATGAAAATCATTTGGCAGGTGAAAAATGGAAATATATAGTTACAATTGATGAGGCTTGGATATACTAATCTCATTGCAACAGAAAAAGATTAGTTTACTACTGAAAAAGAGAAAAGGATGATATTTTGGTTTAGAGAAAGCAATGAAAGTTTTTCTAAAGGTTTTATGGTTATTACTGGATTCTCTTATAACAGAAAAAATTTAAACAAGAAAAGTAGGAAAACAATGTCAAAATTAATTCGGTTTACTATCAGAAATATGTTTTAACACATATTTTTAAAGAAGAAATTCCATCTCTTTCTAATGTTCCTCACTTGTACTCTGTTATTTAATTGTTGAGGAACTTAGTGAACAGCCAAGTGAATAATCCAAGAACAAAAATGTAAACTCAAGAACGGTTAAACTACCCTTTATTTGCTCAAAATAAAGATTTACAGTTGGCCCCTTTTGCACGGCATACAGCAGATCCTCTACTTGGGCTTAAACTCAGAATGTAAGAATTAATTAAAGAGATTTAGCCGAAGCTAACACAGTTCTAAACTAGTTGGCCCATAATATTAAATTAGCCTGCGAAGCTATATCAAAGTACGTAGTACTGCCAAGCGTAGTAACAGTTAGAGAGACATGGGCAAAGGGCAAACATGCACTGTTCAGGAATCCTAGCTCTCTCTCGGAGTCGGTGGAACTTTGACTTCAGTACTGCTCTACTTCTCATTTGCATTTAATGCGATTCTGAAAACTCGTTCTAGTAAGTAATTGCAGAGGTGCCAGTTTTCATATTTTAGGTGGCACTATCCCGATTTCCGACCGCCCTCCCACCAACGTGATTTACAAATATTTCTCCCGATTTTCTCTTACAATTGCTGTTCTTTTCTTAATCCAGTATCTTCAGAAATTGAGTGTAGTTTACTTTCTGTCCCCTCTTTAGAAGGACATTTGACGGGCTTTAATATAGCGCAGCTAATTGTAAAAAATTTTTAAGAAAATTGAGTTCCTATGGATAATTGCTGCCGATAATGCACCACTAATGGTAGGCTTGAAGACTGGTGTTGCAGGCATCTTAAAAGAGGAAAATACGGATTTGCAAACTATGGTGAACCTATCATATCTTAAATTAAGCAGCTGAAGAAGAGGCAGTTTCCTTACCAATAAGTGTGAATGACCGTATTGTTGGTATTTATTATTATATTGAAAGGAGTTCTAAAAGGAAGGGAAAATGAAAGCAATTCCAACAGCTTCATAATACTAAATAAATAAAGTAAGAAAATTTTGAAACATGTATGTACTTGCTGGTTATCATTAAACAAATGTTTATCTAAAATCCTTGATGAATGAAACCCACTTCTTGCATTTTTTAAAGAAGTAATTTCTTCTAGAGTTAAGATAAATGGCATTGTTGAAAGTTATAAAATACCAAAAGTAAATGGAGATGTAGTTAATACTTCTAATATTAAAAATAGGTTTGAAAAAAATAATTTTTACACCAGCGAGAAATTTAATTTGCAGTTCTCAGAATAATACTACAAAAGCACAAAGCTGATACAAAATTCTCTCAAGATTTATTATGAAAAAAAAAATTCTTAATGAGGGAAACATCATTACTATGTTTATCTTGTGAAAAATGAATATGTATGTTTGTGTTTTCAGACCTTAATAAAACAAGGTTGCTTGTGCTACCTGGAAAACCAGAAAAAGTCAAGGAATTCGAAAATTGACTAAAAAATTCAAAGAATTTAAATATTTTTGTCAAAATCTATAAAAGTCAGGGAATTTCATACAGCACCCCCCCCCAAAGAGCGAGCTTTGCGACGGCGTTAGAAGCGATCACTTTCTTGACACACATAAGCGTCATTTGGGCAGCTGGCTTTGGGCCAATTTTCACAGCAAATATAAAGAAAATATGCATTCTTGTATAAAACTAAATTGGTTTAATCCTAGCACAGTATAATACGTTAGAATAGCCTCCATGTATTCTATTCTAATCTCCATATACGGTAAACAGGATTTGGCGACATTATGATGAGCAAGCAGTAAATGTGTCATTTTGGTGTTGGTGGCAATTTTCAAAATTGTGGCAAAGCTATAGCCTATACTAGGATTTTACCACAAAATCTTTTATTATTTATTGTTCCTTATTTGTCATTTTACAGTAAAATAAAAATTGTAATCCGTCATCTAGGCTAACCATTTAATATATATTCGCCAAAATATCGTCGACTCTTGTAATTGAGTTTTTAATTATTTTAATGTTATTCATATCATTTAATGTTGCTTCTTTCCTCTAAATATATTTATAGTACTAAATAATACTTTCAAATTTGAGAAAATTTTTCCTGCCATTATCCTGAAAATATTTCTAGCAGTATGACGACATAACATCACTAAATTTAATGCATATATTTTTTTCTTTTGTATGCTGCTATATAAATGTAAAATACTTGAATTTATTTAAAAATATCATTAAATAGGTTTCTTTCATTCGTTTAGCTGCAAAATGTCTGCAAGAAAAGGCATTTTTTAATCCAGACTGGGCAGATTCTAATCTCAATCTTAAGTAGAGAAAACAACTCATGTTATAGTTATAATAGTAATGCTTTGGGGTCTATATATTATATATATGAAAGTCATATGTAATTCGCAAATTTTTGGGTTTTCAAGTGGTACCATAATTAATTTACTAGCACAGCCAAAGTGCATTATGCAGATAGACTGGAATTTTCTTAAAACACACCTGGAAAAGTCAGGGAATTTCATTTTCCTGTTTGAGTTGCAACTCTTATAAAAACTTTGCTTTTTTGTTAATTTGGAATCATTCGATGTTAACGCAGTTCCACAAAGCACAATTCCATTAATTCATGTTTTGCAATGAATGATTTATGATCTGTTTAAAGACATTTTTTAACAAAGTTTGGAAAAACAAGCTTTGTTTTGTCTTCTAATTCTATATATGATGTGATTTAAAAGAAAGATAAAGATTTAGAAAATAGTGGCTGTTACTAACAAAGCAGTGAAAGAACTTTCAGAGAAAGGCAAAAATAAGTTTTATTTCCACATTTTAGAAGCTACTTCTGCTGAGTATGTCGTTACATACTACATACATTTTCAATCAACGATGAAATGATTTACGTATTAATGTAAATACAGGTGTTTGTGCTCTAGTTGTAAATGCATCTTTTTGTGATAGAAGATATTTTTGAATAGATTTCCATTTTTACCTCATTTAGTCATGACAAATGATGATATTGATGTTGCAACTAATAAATTGCAGTCACAGTTTGCAATTAAAAACTTGAATAAAGTTATAAAACCTTCTAGGATTGACAGCCAGTGGAGTTTAATTGGAAAAGAGAAAGGTCATGATGGAATTTGAGTAGTAACTGTCTAGAATAATGTTGGCCATCCTGGCAATTCCCCGTAGTAACGCAGAGTAAAAGAGGATTTTCAGTGTTGTTGTTGCAAAAACAAGAACTAAATTTAGATCTAATATTTGTAATGCCACATTAGGAAATTTTTTGTTAGCGAAAGTAGGCCTATGTGGCAATTATATGAACAAAATTATGAAGTTTCTTTCTTGATGAAAGCAGACTCTGCCACTTTTAGTATAGTATTTGTACGAAACTGATTAAAGTATTTTTATCTTAAAAAATGCAAATAATAAAAATGTTTCCCCCCATTAGGTATTTTTATACTGTTTGCATTTAAGAATTCGTAACTGAACTTTCAAATATTAATTAGTAACTGTTTTAATTCATTATTAAAAATATAATTTTATCTAAAAAATCTTTTTGTCGTTGAGAAAAGTCTCCTGATTTTTGAGTGTCATAAGTTGGCAACTATAGAATTGTAAGCTAAAGCTAGAAGAGATAGGAAAGGTTTAAACTTAAAATAACTGTTATAAAATTTAAATGTACCTTACATCTTTATCTAGACAAACTTCACTGTGTTAAGTTCTGTCAGAATAAGGTTCCAAGCCCCACCTCTAAATCTACTGCTCTTGAAAAAATGAGAAATGAAACCAGAATTGAAGCTATTCCCTTTAAATTCATCCCACCCAAGTCCTTTGATGTGTTTCTTGTGTATTACTATGCATTTGGACTTTCAAAACAAGCTCTTTTATAAGCAACATTCCAAATATTCTATGGAAGATTCTGAAGGAGAAGTGGAGAAAAATCAATCTTCATGTTGTAGAAAAGGACTTTTATCTTGGAAATGAAGATGTAATATGATGTGTAATATCTTCAATAAAAGGCTATCAAACTGAACATGTTCGAAAATAAAATTGTAAGGTTTGTTTATATAAAACTTTGCAATATCATTACAAAAATATAAGAATAAAGACCAGGTGGTCTTTCAAAGTTATACCAGAATGATTGGGGCAAGTTTGGTGGAATATATAACGCAAATTTCATACTCTTGCAGGGAATTTATTATCATATATTTTCCTTTTATACGATGATGCGCTGTGAAAATAAGCTGCGTTGCATAATGTTTAATGTAAGCTTTTGATATTCAGTCTTACGAGTGAGATAACTATTTTTATAATTTCAGACTGGAAATTGCCAAGCTTGAAATTGCTTCCATTCTTTTAGCTTTTCTGCAATGAACTGCAACTTTTATATGCTCAGTTGTGTGGGGGTTTCACATATCTGGCATTTCCTGAGCTTTCTAGAACTGTATAATTATCAGTATAATGTAATTATAGGTACTTTTTGGTACATAGTCAGAAATAGTGGCTCTTTTGTTGTTAGTTTCAGAGATTTCGCTAAATCATAACTTGGACAATAATGAAACAGTTTATTTGTAATAGAAATCATGATTGATTTGTTTTAAAACAGATCTGAAAACATTGTTCAATTTTTGATATTTCTAGGAATGCATGAATCATGAGTTGACTTTTTTCCCCACTTTGTATTTCAGGTCTGCAGTGTTTCCCTCAAAGAGCTGCACTTCTTAAATCAATGTTAAATTTCCTCAAAAAATCAATTCAAGACCCATCATTTTCTGATAGTATCAGGCATTGTAAGTATTTTTTTTGTTGTTGTTCATTTTTAAAATAACTAAACATATTACTGTAAATTGGTTTTGTTCAGATAGTTTTTCCATTCACCCAACCCCTACACATATTTTAAATTGCATATTATGTATACATTTTGATCTTAAATTGATATTGATTACATTGATATTTGTGAAGTTTTTACTGATATAAATTTGTAATTTTTGAGATATATGTATACTAGCTATACCCTTGTAATTATGTCTGAAAATGGTAGTGTGTGTTTGAAAGTTGGACGATAAAATTGCCAGTTGTGTAAGGTTTTTATCTTAGATGAAACAGAGAGAGAGGGGGCATCACAAATTTTTTTATTTAAAAACTAAAATTATTCAAAGTATTTTTGCTCAATATGCTGCTGGAAATTGATCGAAATTTAGAACCTATTAACACAAATACCCCGAAAAAATGAGGGGGGAATTCAATACCATTAAATTTCAAAATATCCTATAAAATATGCAAAATAAGAAAGAAATGAGGAATTAAAACCAGAAAATATATACTAGAAACCAGAAAAAATATAAAGAGGATTTTAATTAAATGCGATGTAATGTTCTCAAAAGAAGAATACATCAGACTCAATTACAGTCTTGAAAACCACAGCATTTCTTTATTCAAAATAAGGTTATCCGAATTTTTATAATAATAAAGGTTTCATCTGAAAATTTTGAAGCCCTCTTTTTTGTATAAGGAAAATTCAGTGTTAAATCAAGTAAGAGAATAAAATTAGACACTTTATTTAGACTGAATTTAAAACTGAAATAAACAAAAATATACCGTGAACATGAATTTAAAGTTTACTTTGAAGACAAAATAGCAATCCATTAATCAAAAACAGATATGTAACAGATTATAATATATGTAATATTAATCAAAACAGATATGTAACAGATTATAATATATGTAATATTAATCAAAACAGATATATCAAATACATGATATGTATTTTCAGGTTTTTATTTCGCATTTCTTTAATTTTTATTTTTTATTAAATTTCAACTTTTTTTGGATCTTCGTGTAAAATAGGTTCTAAATATATAATACAGTAGAGTCCCGCAATCTTGACACTCGATATCTCGACATTCCGTATGACTCGACCACCTTTTAGGAAGTTTTTAAAGATATTTCTAGGCCAAACAGCAGATATTACATACAGTACATATAATTATTATTTATGCTTATATCTTTTCTGTTCTGTTCAGAGATTTTAGTGTTCTTTTTCTGTAATTTTTGCCTATTTCGCAGTGTGCCATTAATTCTTGGAACTGCCTAACAAATTTCAAGATATGTTGTAACACTTGGGAATGCTATTTGCTTCTTTCGAGATTGTGAAGAAAGCCAGGTAGCAGCTGGCCACTGGCTCGCATTCCTTTCTAATATTGCAAAATGTTAGGAGACTTGTCTGAAGTTTTGTAACTGCATCTTATTTCGAACTAAACTTACATCAGTTCATTGTGAGGTATGGTTCTTCTGTTCACATACAGGAGTAAAAGTGTTAACATATTTTCGGGAAATTTTATATTCTGGGAAGTGAAAATGTTCGAAGCAAAAACAAACTAATGTGACAAAAGAAATGGAACTAGATGCTTTAAAAAGACAGGACAAAGTGTTAACAAAATTGCCATGGATTTCGATGTTGAACGGACTACTTTGATAGGGTGAAAAAAGAAGAGGTCCGAAATCGAGTCTTAGTGTGTTGAAAGAGCATGTACGGATAGTTTAACGGAAAGAAAAAGTATGAAAGGTTGAATTTTGACTTTATTTGTGGTTCAGGCCGCAAAGAGAACACCCATTTCAGGATTAATTTTACAACAGAAAGCCCTGAAATTTTATGATGAATTTCAAGGAGAACCTGGATTTAGTGCTAGTGCTGGCTGGCTCAACAGATGGAAAAAGCAGTATTTCATCAGTCCAATATTGTGCTACAAATGTCTAGAGTATTTTACAGTTAAATATTAAGAGTTCTGAAAAACCTATAAGGTATTTCTCCCGCCTTCTTTGGATGCCTTTATGGTGTAGTGGTCAGCATGCTCAACGTGTAACCGAGAGGTCCGTGGTTTGATTCCCGGTGAGGGCATTGCTCAATTTTCATCTCTCCTGTTTCTAAATAGCGTAGTGACTCTGCAAACCCACCCATTATTCCTTAAAACTCCGACTTTTCGGAAACTTATCTCATTATGTCGAGTTTGTCGGCCTCAGCTATACATTAATATACACACACACGTATATATATATATAGGTGTGTGTGTAAATTCATTAGAAATTAAAATCTTTTTATTAAAAAGATTATTAATTAGATTATTTTTAGATAATTAGATTTATTATTATTAAATATTATTTTTATTAAAAAGATTATGCCATCCTAGGAAAATTGTTTAGGATATTAATGCTATGTGGCAATCAGGAGTGGTAATGTAAAATCGATGAATATTTTTAGATTAAATATTAAAGTTGGAAAAAAATGTTTTCTTAAAAATTTAAATGGGAATAGGTAATTAAAGTGTAAAAAAATATACACTCATTGCTATAAAAGTTTGCGCCACAAGAAAGAGGTGTCTGAATGAAATTGTATTTTACATATGTAAGTACTTTTGATATAAGTAAGTGATTAGAAGATCAAAGAGAAAAGGGTCCTTTATTGCAGAGAAAAGTACACATGAACGGAAGTTGTAGTACTCTGTTGGACCCCCTCTAGTGTGAATGCACGATGCTATACGAGCCGGTATTGAGACATACAAGTTCCATGTGGTGTCCTGACACATTCCCGTATGTCCAAGACACGAACATGATTGTCATCACTAGTCAAATTGAATCTAGATTCGTTGCTGAAGACGACCTGGTTCCATTCCATTAAAATCTAACCCTGTCGTGCGCGACACCACTCCAAATGGAGGCATCGGTGGGTGTCATTGCCAGCATATGTAATGGGCGCCGCAATACCAGATGTCCTTCAACCAGGCGCCTTGCGATGGTTCGGTACGACACAGGCTTGTAATGAAGTTGCTGCCTGTGTCTGGCTCTACGCATGTGCGTTGTATGATGCGACAGGTTTCTCGAAGACTGACCTGTCGAGGGCGTCCTGAGCCTTTTCGCCATGTAAATAACATCTACATGTTACACGTGTAAATGACATCTCTTCAATCCACTGGTTCCAACACCTGACAGTAAAATCAGAACTGCCTACCTGCCGAGCTACTCACCAAGATTACCACCCAGCTTCCATCATCCCGATGATTCTTCCCATCTTGAACTCTGACAGCTGTTGATATTGGCTTCATTGGTAGCGTAATGGCATGTCTACCTCAGCGTTTCCTTAGCAAAAGATTAAGTACAGTCAAACAAGCTCTGTTTTACCTGTTTTATACTTCTAGAAGAACGGAGTTCAGCGCCCTCCAGTAGCATTACGCAATGTGCAATCACGGTGCATTTCTAATCATTTGCATATTTACCCGACATGCAGTTTCATGCAAAGCTTCGTTACGATCCCATAATTATTTCTTGGTGCGCAAATTTTCATGGAAATGAGTGTATATTTAAACTGATGATTTAAAGTCCAGAAATTTCCAGAATCCCCAAAATTCCAGATCTCACACTTAGCAGATGGAATTTTCCTTAGTTTTATAGTTATGCACAATGAAACAAGTTTTTCACTTAAAATTAACTTCTTCAAAAAGGCACAAGATAAAGGAATAAGTCATACACATACGTACAGTCATGCATAGTGTATGTGGGAGAAACAAATGAAAGCTTAATCACTTTATGCTTAATGTTTCAAGTACACCATTTCAAGGTGTAAGTATTTAAAACATTAAATTCGTATGATTAATGACTGCTGAATACACATTTTGTTTTTCCTTTGAGTAAGAGATTAAACTGCTGCCAAACTATTTGTCAAAAGTGCTAAATAATATTTCTATAATCAACATAATGACATGAACAACCCTGGCTTGTCTCTTACAGGTTACTAATGAAAGCAAATAATAAAAATAAATTCATCAACAATCTAATTTAAAGTGCAAAATTATTGAAAAAACAAATTTCATATAAAGATAAAAACCTAGAAAAACTACACAAAATGGTCAAAAACATTGTTATAAATTATGTAAGTGCACGAATTACTTCTAGAATCACAATTACACAAGTGAAGCTGAATTAGAGAAACTCCTAAAACGTAATTTGCTATAAACAAGTATTTTCCATAAAAAGATACTTAAGGAAATGAACATGATAGAAAACAAATATAAAATGAAATATTTTTCCTGCTGGTGTAGCAAAATTTTAAAAGGCCTTTTTTTCCTGTTTGTGCTGTTTGCAGACACATGTGGCAACATGAAAAATGGCTAAAAATATCTGAAGCTTAAAGCGTGGGTGAGAGGCCTAGTTGCCAGATTCTGTAATATCTTTGAAATTATAGAGGAAGGCGACCTAACTTTTCATTACAAAAGGTGTTTGGTGACTTTTATCTCTGGGGTGAGAAATTTGGCGAGCTTTTTACTAAAAACTGTGGTATAATTGAAACTTTATCGTGTAATGGAATTCGAAGAAATTAGCATGCTATTAGAACAGGTGGAAGACAACCGAAGAGAAACAAAATGTCTAATAAGTATTAATGAAAAGAAATATGATTTATAACCAATTCTGGCAAAAAAGCAGTGGAAAATCAGATACCAATTCTTCCTGTTATTGAGCTTTAATGCATCTTGAAATCCTTTATTATAAAATGTTTTCTATTGCTTATTATTGTTGTTTATCCTTTGTTAATAAAAGAAGTGCGAGATTAGTTTACAGTTGTCTCTCTCTCTATATATATAAAAGGAAGAGTTTGTGTGTGTCTTTTATTCATGCTGCATGTAAGCTAATAGACCCAAGGCTACGAAATTTGGTGCGTAGCTGCATCTAGACAAGATCCAGTGCACCTCGAAGTGATTTTTTTCAAAATTTGAAATAGTTTTTTTGTTTTTTATGAAATCGCATCAAATCGATAATTCTCTCTCATATTAGCAGTGTTGCCACTCGGAAAAATAAGGGCGCTAATTCTGTGTAGTTTTTAAATCTAATGTTTCTCTTTGATACTGGATGTTTGTCAAGAGAAGGAAACAGGAAGTTAATTTATATATTAGGATAATTAATATTTGTATTAAGGGATATTGCTTTTTTCATTGCAATTTTTTAATATGCAGTACATTTTTATTGAAATTTGGGGGATATTTTTATGAAGTTTTTCTGCAGAGTAAAATTCTCTTCTGCAGTTTTTAAATTTAATTTTTGGTGTTCCCTTTAGTAATTTTTGCAGTACGTGTAAAATCAGATGAAGGCTGGCCGCATAGCTGCTAGTATTAGATAAAATACAGAGAGATGACATCACATATTTACAGAAGACGCCACATAAAAGCCATCTCTCTTTACTCCCGTTTCAGTTTAGAGTAAATTTACCATATCGCTGTTAACATGTAGTTTACAATATGAAGTTAATGCCTGTTCTTTTCAATGTTTAGTTAATTATGGGAATTCCAATTTTTAATAGTAGATTTACTGAAAGTTTAATTTCCTGGAAAAAAAAAACAATCATTGCAAAAAAATTTTGTGCTTAACAACTAAGTATGAATGGTATTTAAAATAACTTCTTTTGAAATACTAGTGCCAATTAATTAGTTTAATAATATTTAGAATAAAATCTGCCCTTTTTTCGTAAAGAGTTGCAATAATTGCTGAAATTTCATCAACATACTAGTGGGCTGGTCCCGCTTGTTCCTTGGGATTGGAAAGTTGGACAGAACTACCAGTGTTTAAGATTTTCTATGTTGCAAACCCGCCTGTTAGCGGGCTGCGCCCGCTTATTTCCCTTATGCATCCAATATACTGCACATGCCGGGAATCACGAAAACACCCATGCGCTCCGAGGGATTCGGAAGTTCGACCTAACTACCAGTGTTCAGCGATTTTCCTGCTGGCAAGCCTGCCAGTTGAGCGGGCTGCGCCCGCTTTATTAGCGTATGCATCAGCATTCTCGTATACATCCACAAGATACTGCATACACATTCCCCATTTGGAAAATGTCGAAAAAACCCACGCCGTGTAAGAAACCGCCAGGTGAGCGGGCTGTGCCCGTTATATTCACGTATGCATGATGAAATGAAAGGTTAGAGAGAGCAAAAGGTGAATTTGAGCCCGTTGGGATTCCTGCGATTTCCTTATAGAATGGTATTTTTAAGCTGAAATTAGTTATGAAATAATACGCCTTTGTACCAAATACATTTTGCAATGAAAATAAGTTAGGTTTTTACCACATTCCTTTTTTACAGTTTTAAAGATTTTTATAGGATTTGGCAACCTGGCCTCTTACTCATATTGAAGATTCAGATATTTTTAGCCACTTTTTACACTACTTCACAAGTCTGCAAACAAAGTACAGTTTGCTACTTTACCTTTTTACGGTTTTGTTTTATGTCTGGTATTCCAGCACAGACAGGAATGTAGCTCTTTTTAAAATGTAACACCAGGAGCAATAAAAATTTTATTTTGGATTTCTTTTCCATCATTTTACTTTCCCTTAAATTTCCTTTTATGGGCAACACTTCTGTTTATATCAGTGTAAGTTCCGTGAGTTTCTCTAATTCAGCTTCATTTTTATGTAATTTTGTTTCTGTCTAATTTGCACACTTGCATAAATTATTAATTGCATAATTTTGAGTATATTAGGTGTAGTTATTCTAAGTTTTCATCTTTTTTTCCATATGAATTTTCTTTTTTGCGTAATTTTTCATTTTAATTTAGTGTGTATGAATAAACTTTTATTATGTGCTTTTCACTAGTAGAGTGTTAAGGACCACGATTCTGCAGCATGTCCAAGATACCCTGGATGTTCTCGTGTCAACGAGAACCATTTCCCGTCGGTTGGTTGAACGTGGCCTGCACTCACAGCGTCCGTTAAGAAGACTGCCATTGACCCCACAGCATAGCCGCCAATGTTTAGAATGGTGCCGGACTGGAGCGATATGGATGACAGAATGGCGAAACGTCGTGTTCTCAGATGAGTCACGCTTCTGTTTATCCAGTGACAGTCGCCACATACGTGTCTGGCGTCGATGTGAAGACAGATCTAATCCAGCAGCAATTGTGGAACGCCCCACCGCACGACAACGTGGCATAATGGTTTGGGGCACTATTGCCTACGATTCCAGGTCACCTCTAGTTCGTATTCAGGGCACTATGACGCCCAGCGATACTTGGATAATGTGCGGCTGGATGTGATTGGATGCCGTTTGCAGACTCTGCCCCTGCCTCGTTCAGAAGACGAACTATGGCAAATGGTTGAAAGGGAATGGAGAGTCAACCCTCAGGACACCATCTGCACTCTTATTGACTCTATGTCGAGACGTGTTTCTTCGTGCATCGCTGTCCGCGGTAGTCCTACATCCTACAGAGCTGATGCCATTTTCCCTCTGTATTCTGACTGTTATTTTGAAATAAAGGTATCTTATTGCTGCTTGCTGTCTCTGTCTTTTATCCAAATTTCATCACTTTCTGACCACTCCATCTTGGTGTTGCATTTTCAATGTTGAGATGTGTATAATGGCATAAGAATATTAACTAATTTCACATTATTATTAAATTGCCATGTAGCATTAATACCCAAAACAGTTTTTCATGGAATGGGAGAATCATTTTAATACATTTTTAAAAATTTCTTAACAATAATTACTTAAAATTCAAACCTGTGCAGCTCAAGTTTAATAATTATTATTCTTTACAACTTTATTTATTTGCTCAGAAGGTCATGTGGAACAAAACACTATTGATTTGTTTAGGATTATTCAGAATTTAATATTTCACCCTTTGAGAAAGCTGTCTGGAGCATGAAAATATGAATAAGCTAAAATGCATTTTGTAATTTTAATATGGTTTAGAGGTTCATGTTAACTTATTTTTTTTAATGAAATATTGTGGGATCATCTGAAGTTTTGCTTTTGTTTACAAAATTAAATAGGTTTATTTCAGTGGAGTTCTATATTTTTCCTAGGATTGTTTAATCCACTACTAAAGTATTAAGTTTTTAATTTTATATATATATGTATGTATGTATCTATATATGCATGATTTACAGGATTATGTATACATTGTATATTCTCATACGCAAAAGGGCTGAGAAAGGTTGCAAAGTTCAAATAAAGTGTTTTGCGGATCCCCCTACACATGATAAGAGCATGAGTCAGTTCCTTTCATAAATAATTTACTGAAACATTCCATACTTAGTTTTCATACCCTAAGATTTTGAAAACGACGTCGTAATGAGCGATTCTATATGTAAAAATATAGTAATTATGAAAAACATGTATAGCTTGTAGTTGGTATCAAATTATTTCTAAAGCTTTATTAAAAGTTTTTTCAAAATTTGCAGTAATGGATGGAAGTTTACCACAGTCATTAAAGCATGTGATAAGTAATGCTGAATACTATGGTCCATCATTATTTCTTTTAGGTATGTATTAATATAAATATTATTTTTATTGAATAGTTTTTATTATGCCACAATGATTTACTCCGTTTTGAATTTCTGGAGAATATGATTGATCCTTACATGTACTTTTGCTGTGTTTGTGTATTTAACAGCCACAGATGTTGTCACAGTTTATGTTTTTCAAGAACCAACACTTTTGCCATCATTACAAGATAATGGTTTGACAGATGTTGTCCTTCATGCGCTACTTGTAAAAGAGGTAAGAAATCAAATTCACCTGTTATTGAAACAGTGCCCGGTTATTTTTTAACTCATGCTTTTTATTTTATTCTTTAATTATAAATTTTTACTTATGTGTAGCTTAAAATGCTGAAATCTTAATGCGAATGTTCTCCATATTTCAGCTTTTCTCAGCCATTTTTATTTTCAGCCAGAGCATGTTAAAATATTTTATCTATGTTGTCATGCTTATGCAGTCACCTCTATGCTTCTCTGACCATATATATTTTTCAATCAAGTAAAAATTTGCTGCTCTGGATTGTGTGATCGTTAGCAGAGGATGACTGAATATTCCATTAGAATGTAGTTTGAATTCCTGATAATGTCCCTGAATTGTGGATTTTTTTTACTGGAATAAGGACATACTCTGTTTATCCAAATGACAATTTGAGATTAGTATGTTCTAAACTCAGCAAGCCGTAATTGTACAGGTTCAAGAATACCTGCTGACAAGTCAGCTAGAAGAGTAACATTGCGTTTTACTTGATTATTGTTATTCAACCAGTAAATTAAAACTAGGCTTTATCCAGATGTGTATTTTTTTTTGCTGCAATAGGTGCCACTTAATGTGATCACATTTATCCACCACTGTTTTGATAACATTGATGATGAGAAAAATGTAGAAAATATCCTGCAAAACTGCAATGGAAGGCGCTAACTGTCATGCAGACATGCCACCATGAAATCTCTTCCCTACTCTCATGACAGCATTTTCTCGTTCATCCCTGCCTGTCATGTATTTGTGTGGGAGTTTTGGAAGGTTGTACAAGGTAATAATTTCCCCACTAGATGTGTATATATGTCCATAGAATTTCAGATACATGTAAGTTTGATGTGGTCGAAATGAACATGGATAACTTGCATGCAGCTGGGTTTTGATTACAGAAATGTAAGGTAAAAAGCATGTTCGAGACTTGAAGGCTTCCTGATGGTTCTTTAAATGCACATGAAATAGTTATATTCCTCCACCTGACTAGAGCATTGGTTTTCTTTAAATGCACACACGATATTGATGAATGTTATGAGACTTTTGGGGGGGCGAGAGTGTTGGATGTTTAGTTTCATAGTCATGTCTCATTAAGAATTATACTTTGTACGCATGAAATTTTTTTTTGGAGCGATTCGGTATCAAAGCATTGGAAACTTTTTAATTAGTTATATGAATCATGTTATATCTGTAACTTTATCTTTTATAAGAGAAAAAAAAAACATGGTTAAAAGAAACTTCAGGATTGTATGTGGAAAGTGTTATTAAATATCTGCTGGAAAAACTTTCTGATCAAGGGTACCAAATATATTGATCGCTTTTTTCATGTGTCCATCATTGGCAGATGAACTCTCTTAGACGTGGAACAAATACTTACAGTACTGTAATGGAGAGAAGGAAAGAAATGACTGAAAATTGCTTAGAATTTGGCTTTGTTGTTGGAAAAGAAACTAAACTTAATTGCTTTCAAAGATAGATGGGAAAGTGTTCAAATGAAAGTTCTAAGAAGGTGGGACAATGATGCTTTGTTTGTTTGCACTTCCGCAGAAATCTTCTAAAAAGGCAAATGAGCTATTAAGAATGCAAGGATTGTAACATCTGACTATGTGTAGATCGCTGCTTTGGAATTTATTAGAGTAAAAAGGAGTTTTAAGTAAAATGTTTAGTTTCCAAATGTGTAATGTCAAACTTGACTAACAGGTAAGTAACTGAGAATAAATTATTGCACAAAATAAAGATATTTAGAAAAAAACTTAAATACATGGAATATGTGGATAAAAAATGTATGTAAAGCATTACTACATATATACACTATAGAGCATTATTAAGCAGCACTTAAATCTTTCC
>KK117427.1:170370-215329 GCA_000611955.2 Stegodyphus mimosarum | reverse complement strand
TTTCAGGCTGTGTGGCCAAAAAACCCTCGAGTCTCAGAGAGATACTCTCGAAAGAAACTGCTGGCCCGGCTGTATATGCATGCTTGTGCCTTTCATCACAAAACAATTGATATAAAAATATCAAGAAACATATAAATAGGCACTTTCACACAGGATTTTAATTAAAAAAATGCAAAAGTTTGTTTATGAGTGATTCTTAATGTATCTGGAAATTGCTTGACCCATGTTGTAACACTAATCTTAATATTCAAAGGGTATTTCTCGTTGAAAGAGGACTTGTGAATGTGAAGTTTAAAATTAGGTAAAAAGGAAGTTGTAGTTTGATGTAAATGATTTTAGGGAATGTAAAAAAAAATTCTGCAGATTTTTTTCTTTTTTTCCCTTGCACCTGAAGAAGAGAAACCTGTGTCTGATCCCATTACAATCGATGCTCAACGCGTAACCGAGAGGTCCATGGTCCGATTCCAGGCGAAGGCATTGTTCATCCACAAAGAACAATATTATCACATGCACGTAATATTTCGCCCGTTTACGGTCAGCAATATCTCAGGAACCAGCGATCAATTTTGGTCGCTTACCATAAAGTGACCAAAATCGGATCGCTGGTTCCCGAGATACTACAAGCGTATCTCTCGGGGGCCTATCACTGGCCGCACGCTCATTCCACATTATAATCAATACATGAGGAGCACTCTTCGGTCCAAGTTCTGGTAACACCTTTGAATTTCCCCAAAACGTTTTTAGATGGTATTTTCCCCATCAGATACGGTTTGGTAGGAAAGAAACTAGAGAGAGATAGGATCTCGCACATCTCTTTCCTTTCCACTTTTTCAGGATGAATTTTCTACTGGCTAACCCCAAGACATTTTTCTCATGCTGAAAATCATTTTGTGGGACCACCACGATTTTCCTCTCCCAAAGCCCAGGCATTGTATTTTCCGGATTTTCACTTCTTTTTCCGGGAATTCCAGAGCTGGGAGAGGAAAACCATGGTGCGACTAGTGATAGGCCCCATCATTCCATGTTTGAATTCGCTCTCGAATCAGCAATCAGTTTGTCTCTCGGGTCAACAAGTGCTGCGGTTATGCTCAAAATTTGGCGAATATTTTTTGGCACCTGAGAAATTCGTATTGCTCGTGTCATGTGACACTGATCCTTCCCTGGAACATTTTGACCTTTCATTTGCTGCCACGACTCATGCTTATAAAGATGACTTCACATATCATATTTCAACGAAAATATCTGATTTTGATGTGGTTTGGTTTTTTATGTATCATTGCCAAGCTGAGCTCTCGAACCCAGCAATCGGTTTGCCTCTTGGTCAACTAGGGGCAGCCATCGGTAGGCCCCGGGAAGATACGCTTGCAACAGAATTGCAAAATAACTTCTCACCAACTTGCGAACAACAGCATCACAAACTCGGTATTTTGGGTGGCTGTGGGCGTTTGAATGAAAGGCTGCCGTGTGAAAAGTGAATGCACCTGATAGGTGGCTGATTGCAGCAGAAGCAGTTTGTCTCTTGGTCAACCAGGGGGTCTGCAAGCATCCTAAAATGCTTTTCTTGGGCTGAAAATCATTTTGTGGTAATGATTTTTCAATAACACATGTGGCTGACGATGAGCGTGCGGGCATCGACAGGCCTCCCACCTCCCAGGAAAAAACCAAACTGCATCAAAATCGGGGAAGTAACGTTCCTTAGCTTGGGAAGAAAGAAAAGAGTCTTGCCACTACTCTCCAGCTCTTTTCTCCGGGAATTCTGGAGCTGGATTTGGGAATTTCAAAAAATTAAAGCTATCACCTTTGACACCTTATAATCCAGGCTGTGGTGGTCCGATTTTGATGTGGTTTTGTTTGACATCTGGTCCCACTTTGATGCGGGAAGCCTATCGCTGACCGCACACTCATCGCATCTTCTGCAAGTGTGTGCCACAATGACGCATTTTCTCAATGCATTAAATGTTCGCTCCATTTTTCTGGGAATTCCGGAGCCAGATTTGGAAGTTTCGAAAAACCCTTAACAAATCCTTTTGGACAATCGTTAAGCATTCAAGCATTTCAGGTTTTTTATTCTTATCTCAGCTTCCCCCTTCCAGCATGCCTCAATCCTTCCATGCCAATCCATTCGTCAGGTCCGGGAAATCTGGAGCCGGATTTGGCAATTTTGAAAAACCAGAGATGAATATGGTAAGATATTTATCGTAGGCATGCAAATTTCAAACCTCAAGCCCACAAAATTCCTCATGGCAAGGAGCAGGACAAGAGCTCTCACGGCCATGTTTCGGTGGATGATCGAAAAGGGGCTGATGTGGTCGATTTTGGCTCAGCAGAAGGGTTTGCATGCAGCATTTTCAGAGTTCTCGATTTTCCTTGCATAACTCAAAAACAAGTAGCCTCAGCATGTTGAAATCACAAAACGTTAAAAAATGCCCTTTGGACGTAATTTAAAATCTGAAACCCTGAGCCGGATTTGGGAATTTCGAAAACCAAACATGCCCTCCGTTTTTTGAATCCCTCTGCTGTTTGTGTGGGTGATAGGACTTTGGGAGAGGAAAATTGTGGTGTGCCATTTCTGCCATTCAGCTTTAAGGCAGTCGCAACAGAGTGCTCATTTTGCAGGAACCGGATTTGGAAATTTCGAAAGTGAATCTGCACGGGGGCCTATCGCTGGCCACATGCTCACCTTTTCGAGGCAAAAATTTTTTCTGATAAAGATGGAGCGCAGAGCAAGCGGCCATCCGATTTTGATGAAACAACCCTTAGTGCTTCTTCATCCAGCAAGGAGCAACATCAGCACCCAGCCCTCACATTCTAAGGAAAGAGTTTCATCAAAATCGGACCACTGGTCTGAGGAAGGGGCAAGAGCATGCTCATCACTGTATCTCGCTTGCAGCAAAAGCGGTTTGCATCGAACCCCCTGGTCGGCCAAGAGACAAATCAATTGCTGGGTTCGAAAGCTCTTCAGATTTTCATGATACAGATATGAATGTGCGGCCATTGACAGGCCTCCCGGGGGCCTATCACTCACAAAACTTTATCTTCCACCATGATTTTCTTCTCCCCGCGCACCACATTTTCGAAAAGAATTATTTTGGGGGCAGCAAGATCTTCTGTGCCGGATTTGGGAATTTCGAAAAACCTGTGGCCAGCGATAGGACCCCAGCCAGCACACTCGGCGCATATTCGAGAGGTCCACCATCTCAAGACATGGCACAACAGGAATTTCGAAAAACAATCGGATAGCTGGTTCCCAAGATATATCAAATTCACCCCCCGCCATCTAACAGGCACATTTGCCATTTGAGGACTGTAAATTTCGTTTTGGCATTTTGCCTACAATTTTTCTTCACATGGCATCGACAGGCCTCCTGGGGATAGGCTTGCCCCGCGAAATGATTTTCAGCCCGGCGTTATAAGGCATTGTAATTTCCTACGCATCCCAGGGATACGCTTGCAGCAGAAGCGGCGGCCATCGACAGGCCTCCCGGGGATACACACCTCGCAAAAGATCAGATGTCTTCAGGCAGATTCTCTTTGAGGCTGTTGGTTTTTGAGTTATGTGAGGTACATCTGTCTTTTCTTTTCCCATTGTCAAAATTAGATTGCTGGTTCCCAAGATGCGACCCGTCGTGGGTTCAAACATCAGTTTAGCGACGAAGATGGGAGAAATACCTGGAGACTTTTGATCAGCTGAATCGAGAAGACATTAGGGAACCCAATTGCCAAATCATGGTATCAAAGAAAAAGAAGCCTAAGAAGAGGAAAAGGGCTCGTTTGGGGGGGTGGCGACCTCGGTATGACTCAATCGACCAGGGAATTCCAGAGCCGGATTGGGAATTTCGAAAAACCAAAGATATCCGGTCGGGCTCGGGCTGAAAATCATTTTGCAGGAATTTGATATATCTGGGGAACAGCTCTCGAATCTAGCAATCGGGTTGTCTCTCGGTCGACCAGGGGGCTGGGTGGGAGATACTCTTGCAGTAGAAGTGGTTTCCATCTGTCTTATTTAAAAAAAAAAATTTAAATTGAAACCATGGCGTTTGAAACCATCGAACCCTGAATGATGAAAAAATTGCCGGGTTCGAATCCCAAAGAAGGCATGCTGTCCTGCCGGTAAGAGGGTGGGGCTGGTTGGTTGCTCTTTCTTCGAGGAATTCCGGAGCTGGATTTGGATCTCCGGACCTGGCCCACACCTTCAATTGTGTTTCTATACACGTTATACATGGGGAAAACCATGATTTTCCTCTCCCAAAGCCCTATCACCCAAGATGTCATCGACAGTGATTCAGATCAAGATGAGCTGGTAGACTTATACATTATTATGTAATTTTTTCTACTCTGGCGATATCTTTGGTTTTTCGGAATTCCTGGAAAAAGGAACGAATTCCCCTTTTCCTGATACTCGGATCCTCTTCCGTCGTTGTAGGGACCCAATCGCCAAATCCAGGGCGGGCAAGAGCTCTCGAACCCAGCAATCGGTTTATGAATGCCATAAAGAGGCTGGCTGATGCTGCTGCAAAGGAAGGAGAGAGGTATCGCTTCCTCTCTCTTTCATAAACAATTGGTAAAGGCCAAAATCGACCTCCCTCACCACCGCGATTTGGCGATTGGGTCCTTAATCCCCGGGTTGTGAAGAAGCCAGATTTTTGGATTTCCCAAAACCAAACCGCATCAAAATCAGACCACCACAGCCTGAAAATAAATTCTTGCCAACGGGGGTCCATTATAAGGGTCCGAAATTTGTCTCTCTTATCCTTGGTTCCGCATCATGTCTGCCACTGTGACTTTTTTTTTGCGGACCGCTGGCCTGGGCGCCTCCACATTCGACCTCCCGGGGATACACTTGCAGCAGAAGCAGTCAAAACCGGACCACCACAGTGTGGGGAAAAAGGGTCCGAAAATTTTCGAGAGGCAACTCTTGATTTTTCAGTCATGTTATTGCTGTTGAATTGAACTGCCGACCGAGAGACAAACCGCGTATCTTGGGTCGATTAATTCCGAAGCTGGATTTGGGAATTTTGAAAAACCAAAGATATCACCAGGAAGTAGACCACAAGACAGCAGTCTAAATTAATATCTTGCATTTTCACCAGAAGATCTGGCCTTACCCATTTTTATATGGAAAAATAGGGAAACATTTTTTACTCTTGACTCGTATTCAAATCTGCCTTTTCCATATAAACATTTTGGGGGTCTGCATGGGGCATCACCCAGAGGTCGTAGACCCATTCAATGGGCTCATATGAAGATGCGGAGAGCCGAAAGTCCTCATGTGGTTTGGTGGGCTGCCTGTTGTCAGGAATTCGCTCCTTCTTTCCGCGGCCAGCTGTCGGGAGAACCCCACATTTGGCGCTCCATTTCAAGGAGAAAGGGGGGAAGCCAGCTGAAGATGGAGGTCCATAAAAGATCATCCGCTTGAACTAATAGCATTTCTTTTTTAGTCTAGTTTTAAATGATTGACAAAATTTAAGTAATTTGGCAACTTAACCCATCATGTCGTAAATTTTATAGTTTATTTTGGATCTTTTCTTATCAATTTATCTTTTTTTGGTGATTCTAATTTAAAAAAAAATTATTTTATAGTTTTTGCAATTCGGTAACAATATCTGAATGAGAACATTAACTACGATCACATTACTGGGTTCGAATGGTCCTTAAAAGAATGATTTTTGGTTAAGTCAATGTCTTTAATTTCATCCAAAACTGGCAAAAGGTCCTTAATCTTACTTATCTGATATTTCTGTTCCCCTCCCAACTGCTACTTTGAGTGCGCATTAACATTTTAGAGGAATATTTTTTGGCGATACATTGACATATTTGATGCTGTAATGCTTGTTTCCTACTTTATATAAATGATGGATTTCGTATTTTAGATACAAGAGCCTGCTTCAGTAAGAACGTAAACCTTTCAAAGTATATATTGTTTTGTGAGTGAAGAGTATATGAAGTATTAAATAAAAAATAACTGTTTTCATTTTGAGACATGATTTCATTTATTATGCAGGGCCAAATTTGGCTGCTTATACCGTTTTGGTGATTTCAGAATCAGTTTGTATACACAATTTTTTGTTTGGAAATTTGCAAGATTTTGACAATTTTTTTTACAAACATAATAACACATATCAATATAAAAATCATTATTGTGAATGAAAAATTAAATAAACATTAAATTACATATATTCATTTTTGTCTACCATATGGGATTACTTTCCATTTCGGTGACTTACAAATATTTGAAAAAGAAGCAAGTTAATAAATGCTATAAAGCACAGTTTTCAAAACATGTCTTAGAAGGGGGAAACTGATGTATACACCACGACTTCCTTGTAAGGAATATTAAGTTATATGTATTTTGTATTTCATTTAAACTTATTGGATTGAATTAAATCTGCTTCGTCGATAGCGCATAAATCACAGTAGAATAAATGTACTCTTTAAAATTCACTATATTTGTATACCATAGCGGCACTCAGGTGCTAGGTTCACTTGACAACATTACGTCTCATTCATTTTATATAACTCAGAATGCATAAAAATTATGTTTATCATCTGAAGAATTATCTAATTGTTGCCACATGTTCTATTCAAATACTATGATAAATCTAAAGTGATGTATAAAAGAAATTTTTAAAAAAAAAGATAGAAACTTTTACCCAGACGATTCAGTATTTCTCATTCAATTAATTCAGATCTCACTTTGCAACAAGGCAAAAATACCTAAAAACTCAAAATATCTGTATTAAAAATTATGAAGTAAATCTTAAACTCTTATTTCCTCGAATAAATTCCAGAATTGATTGAGTGTGATTTAATTCAGAATAATAAAAGAAGGCATTATCTTTGTTGTTGTGAAACTTAGTTTCTCTAGATTAGCAACAAATCCACTATCCTGCTAAGTTTAAATTTGTAAACAAATATGACTGCTGTGGCCAAAATAATTAGGCTTAGCAGCACTTAAACAACAATTAAATTGTTGATAATTCTGTAATTATAACATGCAGGTTAAAAAGGCATAAAAACCCTAAGTGGAAGATAAGAATAACACAATTCAATCATTTTTAAATCAAAAAATGCACAATTTACAAACATATAAGAAGAAAGAAACAGCTCACTGAGCCGAGTAACAGTGTGTGTATATATATACATATATATATATTGTTTTTCTGCTTCCGATTGCAACCAAAATAGGAGGTGCACATATACATGTTATTACCCGTTCTGTATACAAAATTTCAAAGTTCTGAGGCTACTTGTTTTTGAGTTATGTGAAATATTTATGTACACACAGACGTGATAAAATAAGCTCTTCAGAATCCATTTTAAATCAGTTTGGTAATTTTTTTGGGGGGGGCTTAAGTCCTTTATTCTCTCCTTATGTACAGATGTCATGCAAAAACATCGTTAAATTGCATTCGATGGCGGTCAAAATGCCTATTTTCGTTGACATATGATACCCAAAATTTTTCACGATTACTTCATAGAAGAAAGTAAAAAACAAAAATGCTACTGTACTTACGTCAAAATTAATACTAATTTATCTTTATTTAAATATATTTCTTATGTTGGAAGGTTTTCCCAATGTAAAAGCCTCAGAATTTCATAAATGTGCTTCAGTTTTCTCTTGAAAATTCACTTTACTTCTCATTTCTGAATTTGTTTTAAAAATTCTTCTGCCTTTTTCCTCTTACAGAGTTGGTAAGGATAATTTTTTTATTCGGATTTTATACCTTGCACCTGGAAAGGTCTAGAGGCAAGAGTATTTTGAAGGCAAACTGTATAGACTTAAAATTTGCAGGAAAATGTGATGAAAAGTGAATTCACAGTTATTAACATGTAACTGATGTGTTTTGTAGGAAATTTGTGATGAATTACTGATCTTTTGGAGGATTTTTCTCCTTTTGAACCCAGAAATCTTTAGTATGTTTTTCTTTCCTTTATGTTCTTTTCTTTCCGCTAAGACAAAAGCATAAAAGCAATTGAAGAAAGCAAAGAAATTGAAAACTGACAGTTAATTAAAAGATTCATCATCTACGTGTCAGTGCTACGTACAGTGCCTGCCCAAAATTCTTAAAATTTTGCCCTAGGTTTCATTGCTTAGTGCTTCACAAAATTAAAAAAAATTCTGCCACACTGGTTATGGTGCTGGTCAAGACCGTACATCGTTTCATAATTATTTTTGAGTCTGATATTATTAAAGAAATCAGATTAGCGTTTTCATTTTTACATTCTAAGGGCAGGCAGTTCTATAGAATTACAAGAATCTTTATTCTGAAAGTCCTAAAGTGAAAAAATTCATTGAATAGGAAGTGGTTTTATAAAGAGAGGGAAAATAACTCTACAAAGGTACATTGCTGAAATATTAACAAATTAGAAGATAAAGCGGAGACTGGTGGGAACATTGGTTTGGTTATTTAAACAAGTAAACTTGAAAAAGATGATAAAAGGAAAGAAATCGATCTAAATTAGCTATATTATCTGGGTAATTTTTAAGTTATAAAGACTCCTAAACATTTTTTTTTGCTACAAAATATAGATTTTTTGTAGCTTTTGATGTATTACTGTACTGATATTTTAGAATCATCATAAATTATAACTGCTATAAAATGCTCTTAGTGCTTTTAATGGATATTTTTAGAAATAAAAAAAAAATTGTACCCATGTTCATCTGTTATGACTAAGAGTATCAAACTACTTTATTTAATTATTTTTAACTATGCGCTTACCCTTAGAAGTTATCTCTACATGTTAAGATGAGTTAGTTTTCTCCTTTCTGTAATCCTTACTGTGTATGCAAGATACGACACAAATAATGTAAAAATTTGTTCCTTACAGCTAATAAGACTTAAAATAATGCCAAATTACTGGCCTCTGGTACTGCAGTGGCTTATTGAAACTTTATATTAAATACTGTATATTATTTGGGTCACAGCTTCAGCAAATCTGTATGAAGCTATGATACTAAATGGGTCAAAGTGCAACTAACTTTCAACACTTACAAATGTTTGGCATTCATATATGTTCTGATGAGCAGCTTTTTGTCTGTAAGCAAGTAACTGCAAAGGCAAAAGCCCTGCTTCTGTTATGAGTCATGCTGATTATTATTTTACTTTGTAGTTTAACTTATGAAACTTAACATAAAATTTGCATATATGTCTGGTCTGAGGGAGTACGTGATAAAATGAGACATAAAAGAAAAGCTAAGTGTTATATAATTTAATGCTAATTGCTTGAAAAATCTGTGAAGTTAATTTCATTCTTGGATTTATTTTGTAATTAAGTTAAATATTACATTATATTTAATAATAATGTATCTTACTTACAGATTTATTTTATTCTTACAAATTAACAAAGTAAAGTTACAAAAGTGGTATTTTGGATGTGAAGTACTGGTGTAGATAATTGTTTGTGTTGTGTAATGTGTTCATTTGCTATTTGCTTGATAGGTCCTTAATTTTTTTCATTGATGGTTCTTAAAAATACTTAATTTACACATGCAGATGTGCATACAAACCCTGTGTTAAGCTGTCTGTATGGTAGTAAGGTAAAATTATGATTAACACATCTTGCGTGGGAAACAAAGTGGTTTTATGGTCAAGCATGTTTGTAAGCTCAGTAGTGTTTTTATCATCATATCATCAATGCTACACATTACAAAATACCATATACAGTCAGCAAAATTGAATTCTTATAAGGAAAGTAATGATTATATATTTTATAAAAAGAAAAGGATCCAGGAATAATTGATTTGGTTAAAATTTTTATCCAAAATTATTGTAGAAGAAAGGCAAAATAAAAATTGCTGTCCATTAGAAGATAATAATTCCCAATAATTTTTAATTCCTGCAAACAAACCAGTATTTATTTGAGAAGTGTAATTGTAGAAATGATGATTGCTAGAGTCAGTCAAATCAACAGATTGTGAATCAGAACCTTATCCAAAAATCTTTACCCATCTTGCACGGGTGTTTCCACCAGGTAGTGTGTTATTTTTTGCAATTTGTGCACAAAATAGCCGTAGTTTTTGAACTTCAGGTTTCTTTTAATAAAACTTTAGTTCCTCTTTAAAAGTTAATTTCTGTGTTGACTTGTGAAAGTACTTTCTCAAATATCAAATATTTAAAAATGTTTTAGAGTGCAATATCTTTCAAAGCATTTTCCTTTGTGCAAGGGTACATTGCAAAATTTGCACATATACGGCATTACATTGCATATTTTCTTGATGAAGCATGCATGACATTGATGCAAAGTATTTTTCTTTTTTTCTGTTTCCATGATGGGTTCTAATGTGTATTTCCTCATGTTCTTGGAAAGTCTGTCTAGGGACTTGCCCTTTGCTGCTTTTTTCTAATGCTGGATTTGATGGTATTGGTTCTTCTTTATCAAGTTCTGCGGTAATTTCATAACTAAGCCATTGGACAGCTGTGAGTTTAAAAAACATTTTGTGCCTTATTGTCTTTCCCTTCATGGAATTATAAAACAACAAATGAGTTAAATAACATGTAGTTTGTAAGGTACATGTAACAACTCTTTATCTATTTGGTTGCTGATCTTAGAATGGAGTACGGTGATAGATACCAGTCAACCTGATCGATTGCTTTCATGCATTTATTATAGTCATAATAAGGGAAGCGATTAAGTCCTTTTGTGTAGACTGGTAGTCAAGCACGGGAAGCAACTAAAGTCATGTTCTACGAATTGTTGCTGGTCTTTTATAATGTTTTTACAATAAGTTCGAGTACGTGGGAGTACTAAGTTGTTGTCTGTACATTTCTGTAGCATGTGCATTGCAAAAATGCATTCCTGTAGAATGTAGTTTGCTGACACTGTTATGCTATGATGAACGTAGTATTCGACACTGGAGCTTCCAGCTGTGCATTGATATAAACCAGGGGGAAATTAAGTGGCAGATGCTTTCTATACAGCTGACAATTTTGCCAAGTGCACATTGATCATACATTGTTCTCAAGTACTTCCGCAGAATTGAACTTCAATTAGCATTAAGAGTTTAGATCTCATGTGTTCCGACCTATTTTTTTTTTCTCAGTAAATTCCTGAGGATGGACAATAATAAAATAGAACGATGATGAAGAATAGTGTTGAAATTGTTTGCCAAGTTACGAGAACAAGGTTATGGATGATTCTAGTGATGAGGATATTATACTTTGTCCTAGGACTGTTATCCGACGAAGAATTTCAAGCAGTTTTCATTCAAGCCCAAATTCGGATGATTCTGATTCTCGAAATGAATGATTATCAGTAGACCCTCTTCGCTCAGGAAAAAATATAGGAAATGTTCTGGATAGTGTAGCATATCCTGTAGCTTTATTTGTTGGCCATGATTTTTTTTTTTCCTTGTGGAGGAGTAAAAGAGATATTATTACTGAAATACTGGCAAATTCACGGCTTTACATTACAACACGTGAAGAAATTTCTGGGGCCTTTTCTTGCTATGTGACGTGTGTAAGGACCAAAAAGAGGATTATTGGAGCACTTATCCATGTATAGAAAGCCATTTTTTCCAAAAGTAATAACGAGAGATTTCATATGTTACGGAATGCTGACACTGTAGTAATTGTGAAGACTTGACTGATGGATCAGAGTCTTTCGGAAATCGGACCACTACTGAATCATTTTGTTCCCAAGTTTATAAATGTTTGTAAGTCTGTTCAGCTGCTTTCTTTGGATGAAGGCATACCTTGGAGGGTGAGGTTATTGTTCAGAGTTTTTAATGCAATGAATATCGTAAAATATGCAATTTTAATTCATATATTGTACGAAAGTATTACAGGCTATGTGTGTTGTTTCAAAATATATTGTGCTAAAGGAAAACAATTGGTAGAAACAATTCAAATGGTTGTATGACTTTTTACAGACTTTGTAGCACAATACCTATATGGATAACTATTACAATAGCATGGAAAATAGTTAAGAGCTGTTACAAAATAAAATTGGAAGTTGTGCCGCTATTCAATCAAACAGAGGCCTTCTGGATTGCCTGAAAACTATTTAATTGAAAAGGAGAAATAGCCTTCAAAAGGAAAAGAAACATTTTACTCAAGTATAGCAATCAAAGAAAACGGTGTCTCTCATATCTACAATACATTCATCTAAAATGAAAGAAAAGTCATAATAGTGGTAGAAAAATAAGGCAACGAGCTGATTGACTATAATAGGTAGTACATGAAAGGCGGCAATCGAGTTGATTAGTATCTCTCATATTACTCCATTTTAAGAAAAACAACCAAATGAAAAAAAAAAAAAAGAGTTTCTATTTGTACCTTACAAATTGCATATTATTTAACTCATTTGCTGTTTTATAATTCCATGAAGGGAAAGAAAGTAGGGTACAAAAATATTTTGAAACTCATAGCTGTCCATTGGCTTACTTTGTTGGTTTTTTTGGTTGAAATTACACCAGAAGTTTATAAAGTAGAACCTGTACCATCAAATCCAGCATTAGAGAAGGGAAAAAAAAACAGCAAAGGGTGAGTCTCTAGGAAGACTTTCCATGGGCATGTGGAAACATATATTAAAACCCATCATGGAAACTGGAAAAAGAGAAATATTTCGCGACAGTGCTGCTTGTGCTCCACAAGAAAACATGCGATGCAACACAGTAGATGTGTAAATTTTGTAATGTACCCTTGCACGGGGGAAAGTTCTTTGAAAGATCAAACGTGAAAAAAAGAAAATTTTAATTTCTTGATTTTCTAAGTTTTTGGTTTTCGAGAAGGTGTTTTTACTTTTTAAAGCAATTAAAGGCACTGATTTTTCAAGTGGAACTAAGTTTTATTGAAAGAAACCTAAAGTTCAAAAACTGCAGCTGTTTTGTGATGAAATAGTTGAATGTGTTCAACATAAACATAAAATTACTTAACGTAGCAGAGTTCACATATCATATGATCATATATCATATGATGATATACATAGAGTATATCATCATAGATTTTATGTCACAAAAAACTAAAGCTGTATTTCAGAACCAAAGTCTGTTGCAGAGAAGATGAGTTCAGAATTTTGCTGAAGAAAACAATTTAATGCTGCCGTCTTTTTAAACTACACATCCCTAGAGTGATACTGCTGTAATGCCACTCTTGAACAACACGAATATGTGAAACATAGTATTATAGGCTAAGGGGCTCTACTAGAAGAGTAGATTCTAAAAAGCGCTGCACAAATCAAAAAAATTTTTTCAACCACTGATGTAGCACATGCTTTAAATTTAGTAGTTTCTTATGTATTATGTATTATATTTTTAAAAAAATCTTTCAGCTGCTTTATTATGAATTACTATGAAATGAAATTTTCTTAAATCATTTTTCCCCCATTCGTTTGAGCAGTCTTCTATCCACTTGATTAAACCCAATGTGGTTATCACAGGCTTTGGACATTTTCATGGTTTTTGCCTTGTGTAATCTAAATATTAAGCCTGTTTCTTGTTGAAAGTCTTCCATAAACACATCGTCTCATTTGCACAGATAGCCGAGGTGCAGTTTGCCTTATTCAGAATAAATGTAATCACACCTCCTTTGGACAGATTCATTGATTTTTTAAAATAAATTACATATTTAGATTAATGGCTGTATGATGAGATTTTAAGGGTAAGTTATGTGTATTTCTGTTTTACTTTTAGGTTCCTGCTACTCGAGAAGTATTAGCATCTCTTCCAAATGTATTTAGTGCTTTGTGTTTAAATGCTAGAGGACTACAATCATTTGTTGCTTGCAAACCATTCGAGAAATTGTTTAGAGTTCTAGTTTCACCAGAATATTTGCCTGCTATGCGTAGAAGGCGTAGTTCTGATCCAATAGGCGATGCTGCTAGTAATTTAGGGAATGCTATGGATGAATTGATGAGACATCAGCCGAGTTTAAGAACTGACGCAACTGCTGCAATAATAAAGGTAATTTTCACTATTTAATTTATGTTAGATTCTGGGTTTTTCCTTCCCAGTTTAATGCACAGTATTGCAGATTTATAATTATAATGTAAAACTGTTAATTGCTTGATTAATACGTATTGAAGCACAACGTATGTTGAGATTGTGATGAAAACTTGAATTTAAAATTGTGTGTGTTCATTATCAGGGTCTTCTTAAGTTAGGTGATGTATTTCTGGGAGACTAGCTGTTATCTGAAATGATGAAAAAAGTAATTTATGTAGTACTTTTTGTTGCTGAAGGGTGACAAAAGCTGGAATCTGACATAATGGGTCAATTTCGTTCTTATAATTACCCCATATGTAATATAAATAGGGATCACATGCTATATTTATATTCTTAAGGATGATCCCTTTCTAAACCCTTCTAGGTCAGCGTCTCATATGCGAGAAAGTGAAAAATTCCACCATTAAAAGTCAATTCCTCCCTACTCGTACGTTGCTTTAAATTCCGTGATTATTTTTGCATTTCTGAATATTGCTAAGAGATGGTGTAACTAGTTCTAGTTTCTTCAATTTTTGAAGTGAGCTTTCCCACCTTGAATATCTGTTAGAATTTTTATAAACTAAGGAAAAAAGATTTATTTAATTAAATAAATGATTTTAGTGTTGTGATAAATATGGTTTTTGTGCTCTGATGTCCAAGGCAGGTTGTATAGCTGTTTTAACAGTAAAGTATTAACACCGTTTTCTAAAGTATTTTTTACATAATTTTAATAATTATTTTTATGTAGATATTTATATTAAACACATCAAAACAATAGACTTAATAAATATAGTATCACATTGTATTTTAAACTTAAAATTTGGGTGCATTGCAGGGAAAACTGGTGAGCAGTGGATTAGATATCACGTAGGTCCATCAAAAACTGCTTATTTTAAAAAAATGTTTTGTATTTTCATATGGAGGGTAGAACATATATTAATTTTCATCAATTAAAAAAATGGTTTTTTGGGGGGGTGAAAAATTCGACTCTGAAGTTTTGCTGTTTTGTCCATTACCACATGGAAGAAGGATTGCCAGAGCCTAGTCCGAAGAGAGGTTGGACTTTGATTTTCCACCCCCAATTTTGAGGGTCCGGGTGGGAACCAGAGGTCTCCCACCAATTCACACGAGAGGACTTTCGGCTCGCCGCATATTTAAGAGTGCCGCCATGCCACACCGACACTATACATTTACAAACATCCATATCTTCTCCGGAATTCGAACCCGGGCCCTTCGGTACCGTAGTAGGCTCCCCTAACCACTATACCAACTGAGCGACACTCTGAAGTGTTTTATTAGATTATTAAATTAGCCAGCCAGAGCTGATTGTCGAAGTCTGTTCTGTTTTATAGTATTAATATTCCTGAAGTGAAAAAGGAAGTAATTCATCTGTGTTTTTCTTGTTTTCTCACTGTGTACAAGTTGATTGTATTTCTGCAGGGAAATAAAATTTTTTATTAAAAGTAGAGATTTTCTATGGTTAGAATAAAAAAAAATCATCCCATGAGAAAATTTTTTAGCACACTGTAGAAATTTATTTCTATCTGGAGTAGCTAAAAGCAGAACAGTAAGAGAGTTTTCCTTCAGAAACTGTGAAGAAGAAAAATTTAATTCAATGAGCTGGTAGTTTTTCATTGTGTATGATGCCAAAATATTACAAGTACATATAAGTCTTCGCCATTTGACGAAACATGGTGCCAACAGTGAGTTATGGGTAAAATTGCAGAGTTGCTGGTTTAGGCGGGAGACTCTCATTTCCGGCCGTTATCCCGCCAACCGATTTGCAATATATTTCTCCTTACTTTAAAAACTTGTCATGATTTTTATGTAGCTTGTCTTAATACTTCGTTATTTGCACCTAAAAAAGTGATTTTGGAGCGGTCTGAAAGTGCTTGTTTTTTCTTTAGATAATATATAACAGAAAGCTGAAGTCGGTTCATTAGATGTGGCACTTTTCTGTTTTGTATATGAGAGTCTCAAAACGCCGGTGTTCTATTGGGGAAAAAAGTTTGATCTTTCTTTGGAAACCAAAAAGTTATTAATGAAGAATGCCTGCTCTGAACCTTTTTACTGGAACATGACCTGCCATTGAATGCATAGGATCATGTTGCAGCCTTTTTTGAAAAATGTTTCCCGTCAGTAAAATCGCTAAGAAATACTGCAGTACAACAAAAAAAAAAGCTGCAAATACAGAAGTGCGCTTAGGGAATTGGTATGAAAAGTAAATCCTCAGTTATTGATTGTGTTAGAACAGCTTCATTTTGCCTCTCTACAGATGGAAGCAGTTATACTGATACAAAGCTGTCCAATTTTTTTTTTTTTTTAAAACCAGGGTCTTCAGAAATTGAATGCAATTTACTTTCTGTTCCCACTTCAGATGGAGATTTGACGGGCTTTAATATATAGCACAGGTAATTAGTAAAACTTTAAACGACAGTGCAGTTCTTCAGGATTATTGCTTAGAACTTGGTGCCAACAGTGCATCAGGAATGATAGGTTTGAATATTGATGTTACAGGTATCTAAAAAAAATTTTTCATGTTTATAAATGGTGAAATGCACCTGTCACCTCTTAAATATAGCAGTTGAAAAGGAGTCTGCTTCTTTCCCAATAAGTGTGGATGAACATATTGTTGATACTTAATATTATCGTGGAAAGATTGCTAAAAGATTTTAAAAATTGAAACAGATGCATAATACTGAAATAAGAAAAACTTTGTAATAGTTATGTACATGCTGGTTATTTTTAAAGAAATGTTATCTAAAATCCTCGACCAATGGAACCCAGTTCATACATTTTTTAAGGACGAAGTAAATTCTTCCAGAATTAAGATCAAAGGCTCTGTTGAAAGTTATAAAATGTCTAACATAAATGTAGATGTTGTTATTATTTTCTTAAAAGTAGGTTCGAGAAAAATTATGTAATTTCTGCACCTGCGAGCAATTTGACAGCGCTCAAAATAATACTGAAAAATATATGCATAAAGCTGTTCCAAAACAAAGTTCTCTGAAAAAAAAACCCACCTCTCTTGACAAGGGATATATTATTGTAAGTTTATCTTGTGAAGAAGAAATATTTATACTATTGTCTTTGGACCTCAGCAAACCTTTTTCCTTTTTTTTTATTTTCCATTTTGACCATACAGTTACTCTCAGAGACTGTATGGTCAAAATAACCATACAGTTACTCTCAGAGAATGCTAGCATGGTGATGCATTGAAATGTAACTTAAGCTTCCTCATGTCTGATGCATTTGATACGATACCTGAAAGTCAGGTAACATATAATGTGATAATTTTTTCTGATTTTTAATTAATATTATAGATATTACAAAATATATCACAAAAAATTGAATTTGCTTAACAATATGCTTGTTATTTGATTTGCTCTTATAAGGATTATCATCAATTGTAAAGTATTAGGTAAGTAAAAACTCCGAAATGATATATATGCGAACTGACTGTTTTACTTTTTTGGCTAGATCTGCATGTAGAGTTTCAGAATTGGTGGATCATTGTGTTATTTATGTGTTAACCTAAATAATAAACTTCAGCTCTATTTACATCTTTACTGATTTATTATTTTTGATATGTTTTCTGGCAGCTATTAGAAGAATTATGTGCCATGGGTAGAGACCCTAGGTTTATATGTTCTAGACCTACAGCTAAAACTGAAACAGTAACAGCAGCTGTTACACGAATTGCTAATGTATCAAATGAAGCTGGATCATCTGATGATGATGACGATGATGAAGAAGATGCGGGTAGCAGTGCCGTCCAAGGTGCTTTATCAAAAACAACGAATGAAAGATGTAGCACAGAAGTAAATGATGTAGGATCTAAAACTGCTGTACCTCTTGTGGATTACATTTTAAATGTGGTAAGATTTTTCATACATCAATAAATTTTTGTTGCAACACTGCAAAAAATTGTCTTGAAACTTTTATGTGTGGTATTAAGCATAATTACTATCTCATTATTACTAACGTTTAGCCCTTTAACGGTTTGACCCGGAATATCTCGCACTTTTATGCAGGCTCCTGAACGGTTTGATACGGGATATTGTCATTCTAAATATCCCCTTGGAAACAGGCTGTCCCGTGTTTTTGTTAGAATTAAAAGATACGTGAAGAAGGCCTAGCCCGGATTTTTGTCTCACTTTCACCCCTGAAAGCTAAGGGGACAAACATCGCTCCAACCCTGACAATAGGTAATGGCCCTCAATAGCGCGGGGAGAACTCTTCCCACGCTATTGACACCATAACTGCCTTACACTGGTTCTAAAGAAACAAATTTGTTACTAGTTTACAAAGTTAACAGAAGAGGAATTAAAAATTTATTTTAGAAGTTGTTTAAGAAATTTCAAAAGAATACAGATTTGTTATAGAATAAGCTTTTATTTTTAACTCGTAAAATTATTAATCAATTTAAAAAGGAAAAGTAATTTAGATACTATTCTGCTATCGGAAGGGATTCAAGAATGTATGTATGCATGTCGTGTGTATGTGTCTGTGTGCATATATATCTAAACAGATACATACGTTCGTATATATATTGACACGCATACATGAACACATGCATGCATACATACATTTATTAATTCGATCCAGAGAACAGAAGAATACCGCATTTTCGTACATATATTAATAAGAGAGTAAATAATATTCTTTAAAAAATTCTGACAAAATAAAAAAATTTTTAACAAGTTTATATCATGAATAATAAAAAAAAATTTCGCCCTTGGTATATTTTTGACATTGCGATACAACTATTTGATTTCATTACTTAAGTGCTTACACTTTTACGATTCGTGATATAAATTTCACATGATTATTGTAAGGAGGCTTAATTAATCTCTTGTTCCCATTAAAATACACTGTAAATTATTTTTTCTTGCTTTTGGCTTATTAAGAAATTTATCAGTTTTGAATGAACTTTCATTTTATAAAACTTTTTTTAAATTTTTATCTTTTCAGTCTTACTAGCATATTTTCAATGAAGTTTTTCAATTAAAAACAATGAAGAATTTTTTTTTTTACTTCAAATAAATGTCTCAAATAATTCTCATATGAATCGAAAATATTTTCTGACTTTCAATAATTTGCCCAGAAAGCAGACGTTACAAATTTCATACAAATTTTATTTAAAAGAATATTTTATGTTGGTGCAAACATTAAAGTTTTGATAAATTTAGTCTGTTTTGCAAATAATATGTGCAAAAATTCATGTCAAGATTAAATTTTAAAAAATGTAAATGGAATTTTATAAAATTCATTTTAACATATTGTATAATCATCCGCAATCAACAGGTTTACAAAATTTGAACTCGATAGCTTATCAGGAAAGTAGTTTAAAAAATCTTTGACGATCTCTTCATAGTGACAAATGCCATGAGTGAAGTAAATATCACTTCTATGCATACATATTAGTCTTTGAGAGAGGTCATCAGAAGAATTTTCGCATAGTTTGTATTACTTATCTTATACACGCTTACGAGATTTGCTGTAATTTTGTAAAAATTATCTTATTTAAAACATTTTTTGCCTCTCCCACTCTTAATGCTCTTATCAGCATTCTGATGAATGGAAGGTTAGGAAAAACCAAACATTGAGTAGGTACTCCCAAATTTAACTTAATAAATGCTATAAAAATACAACTCTTCATATTTGAGTAGAATATTTTATCGCCTGATGGCAAGGAATTTTTGTTAGATTGCTTTCGTAATCGGTAAAGTTTTATACCAATTTTACATTGTTTAGTTTTCAGTTGTTATTGCCCTACCATCAACCTCTCAAAAGATTTCCCGCACATTTGGAGTACCTTCATTCCACATTGACACATCCATGCCTTCTCCGGGATTCAAGCCCGGGCCCTTCAGCATGGCAGTCAGCGATGCTAACCACTGTACCAGTTGGGCGGCAACTTACAGTTGTTCATAAGTTCATTAAAATGTTTTGATGCTTAAAATGTTAATTGCTTAAAATATTCGCTGTCTCATGCAATTTGATAGTTGCATGTTTTTACCTTAATGTTTTCTTTAAAAAATAGAATTATAACTGTCAACTACAGACGGATTTAATGTATTCGTATTACGGCGAAGCACACAATTGTTTATGAACTTGAAATAAACTAAATGATAGTTAAATTTTGTTTTTAAAAATGATTATTTTTTTCCAAAATATGATATAAATCTTAAATATATTATCTTAAATATTTTGTCTTAAATATATTTATATTTATTGCGTATTATTACTTAAAAAATTTAAAGAAGTTTCTTATTACTTTAGGCGTATCCTCTTCATGTACTGATTACTAATCGCTAGGATTCTTGATGCATCCATATTCTAAATACACACTGCCCTATGTGTAGCGTTAATATAAGCCTGTTTTCCTTAGGAATTCCTTCACCAAAATATCTTTTTCGTCAGGGCCATAGACTTCGCGCGCTATAACTCCGAACATGAATTTGCAGGATTTGATGAATGAATCATGAGAAATAATTCAGAATATGACATTATTCGTGACAGGGAAGTGCTAGCCAAGATACTATGCAGAGCTCGATACAACTAAGAGCACCAGTAGTAGAATAATGTAAAGCCTAACTCACATGTTCAAGGAATTTCTTAGCTGCAATTCTACGATTTCAATTAATCTGAACACATGACAATTCAGTAGCATTTAATCAGTGCATTATAGACAATTTAATAATGATGAATTCAGTGAAAAGTATTCCAGTATAGTAGAAAATAAATAAGCATTCAGCTTGTCCGTATATTGGTACTATTCCACAGACTGCGTAGTGCACTTTCATTCTTAAAGATTCTATGGAATATGGAACTTGAAACGAATTTATATGCAAATGGATGTTAACTTTATGAGTACATTTCAAATATATAAGTAAATATTATTATTCGTGTTTGTACATATATATGTGTATATTGTTAATTGAATTGCGTTAGTGCCTTTTTTAAAAATTTCTCTTGCATTCTAACAATTGTATTAGTATACTTCTATTTGCAAAATTAACATTTACAAATACTATCTGAATTGCCGATCCACATTTTGGGGTTTGGCAGCTATACTCCATAGAGGTAGCTGAAAATCATATCTGGGTTCATATCCGTGATCAGGAGTTAACTCCACAGCACACTACTTCTACTACTATTATTGCAGAAGTTGGAACACAACGTTAATTAGTGCTAAATGTAATTTGTAGTAATATTAAAATATTTAGTAATGCAGGAAAACTGACCTCTGGAAAATAAACAATGATTTATCTTTATGTCTGTATGTTACAGTGAAAGACTGAAATTGGAGAATGTCGACTTTTACCGGAGAATGTCAACATTCACTAAATACGTTGGTGAAAGATCGAATATTGCATTACATTCTTGTACATTCGGACCCTCACCGGTGTATGTCGACAATCACAGATATATGCTCTGGTGTGCGTCGAAAAGAGAGGAGTAGACAAAGAGGCGACTGGCTGTTTCCCATAAATGCAGTTGTAAAAGCAAGGGCCTCTTCTGCAATCCAAAGTGTCATTAGAGTTTAAGTTGTTGCAATAAATAAGATTTGAATCACATAATTTAGTTAAGTTTTTTATTACTGTTATTTTATTTCCTCATTTAGAACGCACTGTATAATTAAGTAGGTTTTTAATTTCTATTATTTTCCTTTTTCGTTTTCAATGTACTGTGTGTTTTAAGTTCTTATTTTAAGTTTCAAGTGCGTTTTTTTGCGACTGAATTACGGAGAAGAAAATATAATATTCTTATATATTCAACATTCACCATCAGTACATGGTGAATGTTGACATTTACCGGTGTAGTCGGAAATAAGTGTATTTGGAAAATATTTCGGACATACACCAAGCGACTATGTGAATGTTGACATTCACCGGTGAAAGTCGACATTCTCCAGACTTCGGTGTTTCACCGTAACATACATATTCATACCATGTTTTCTCTCGGATCTATATTTATGAACTGAGGAAGGAATTTATCAATATTAGGAAAACTGAACAAAGTACTTCAATGTTTGAGATTTACGAATGTCTTTCCAGTTCTAAACTCTTAATTGCCATGAAGAGCAGCAGGAAGTTATCTTAGCACTTTTGCTAGATTTCAAAGGGAATTGCAAAACGGTCTTTGAGAAAAAAGATAAAAAAGCATGGAGATATTTTCGCGTTCGAATAGCATTTGTGTATTAATTTCAGAAACCGATTTGCTGTACCAACGTTAGGTTATCTATTTTCTGTAAAACTTCTTTCTGTAAAACCGAAATTAATTCCATTTGGATTTGCAAACTATTTTATGCTAAGATTAAAGCTTCCCAGATGGTAATTTAACCACTGGGGATTGAGGCTTCTAGGAGCCTGCCGATTCCTTTCGTCCTTTGCAGGCATCGACTTTTAATCTTCCACTGAAACGACCAACCTCCGGGCGACAAAATCCCTCCTATAATGTAAATTGCTTACTAATGAGAGATAGCTTTGAATGGGGGCGGAAGAGTAAGTTACTTTCCTTTTCTTTTTTTTGGGGGGGGGCAACATCCTGTTGTTCTGTTTTTGTCAAAATCCAAACGTAAAAAAGATACATTCTTTGAGATATTAAACTTTTTGGGTAATAAAATTATGAAAAGTGTCGTGTATATTTATCACTTTTATATATAGTAAGACAATTAAACAAAATAGCTGCAAACGGATGAAATAATTCAAATTATAATGCAAATATTCGATTTAATTCAGAAAAAAAAAAGGAATTCTTTATCCTTTCTGTATTTTTAAGATTATTAGATTACAAGAAATAAATAAATGGAATAAAAATAAAATAAGAAAGTAAAAGAAAATTAGTAGTTAATAAATTAGAGAAAAATCAGTATTAAAGCAAAATTTAAATGTGACAGTACTTTTTCACGCTAATTCCTAAGCATAAGAAAGTAGACAGATATATGCATATTATTTCATTTGTCATCACGCAGTAGTGAGAAAGCAGTGCCAGAAAAAGTAAGATTTAAAAATTTGCGAGAATAATAATAATTTTGAAAGCTGCACAGAAAGGGAGATACCGTGCAGAAACATTAGATTTCCCCACTGCCCTGAAGCAAAAAGTATGAAAATTCCATGATACCCTCACAGTGATTCTAATCATTGGATCTTCGAAACTGCTAGATGGATGAGCTTCCATTTTTATACCAATAGAACACATATGGGGGGAATACCACACTTAACTTCGGGTTAGTTGTAAGCATTTACGTTTTTTCGGAGCACGATGTATAAAAAATAAGTTAAATTCTGCTATGTAATTTGAACTTCTGATTGCCAGTTGCAACCACCAGTATTACTAGAGCACGGAAGGAGGAATTTGATAATTCGCTATCATTAAAATGTGTATTGAATGGATAATTCTAAACTTTCAATAACTTAAGTCATGTTAGTACCAAATTAAATTATTTTGTTTATATTTTATAAGAAACAAAAATATATTTATTAGAATGCCAGATTTAACCTTTTCTATTGTGTATAATTTTATATGCTGATAACTAGAAATTCTTTATGAATTTAATTTTTTTTTACATTTCTAATGAGCTAAATAAATAAAATATAAATATATGAATGTAATTGGTAGTATCATTCTTATTTTAGTATATACTGTAAAGACATTAGGTATTTGGAAGTAGGAGGTATGAAAAATGAGCAACACCTTCACCGGGAATTGAACCACAGACCTCTCGGTTAGCGTTGAGCGTGCTGACCACTACACCACGAACGAATGCGAAGAAAGCGGGAGAAATACCTTATATACTCCCCCTTTTAAAGGGCGACTGGGGATTAGGGACCCAAATCGGGGTGGTGGAGAATCATCATCCACCACCTTTTTAGTTCGAGCGCCACTTGTAGAGCCATTAGGATTTTTTTGGAAGCAGAGACAATGGAAAATGAGCAATGCCTTTGCCGGAAATCGAACCACGGACTTCTCGGTTACACGTCGAGCGTACTGACCACTACACCACGAAGGCATGGGATAAAGGCTGGAGAAATACCTTATAATGTATATGAAGTAACTAAATGGAAGCTGTAATAAGGGAAATTATTTCAAGTTATGATTTTAATTTTAAAGCAAAAACGGAAACAACTGTGTGAAAACAGATAGCTTATCTGTCGAAATTAAATTTCCCTTGCTAGAAATATTGTATTGCTGACAAATGTTTGCATGATGTTAAATCTGCAATATTCAGGAATACTTGAATATTAGATTAATATGGGTATCGCATATTTTCATTAAATCTATTCTTACAATTCCCAATTTAAGTTACACATGCTTTTAGAGAAACAGTGTATTAATTATATTGTGTTACAGATTACTATATATAGAAGAATAGAGAGAACTGTATTTTACATCAGTTATATTGGAAATTGCTAAAATTATCTGTAATAAAGGAGGCATATGTGGAACAAGTGTTGTATTTTTTAAAGTCAAAACTTGATTTTCAAATACGTACTTTTCGTTTGATTCAAACTGAAAAATGAGCCAATCATATTATAAGAATACTTTATCAGAAATAAAATAAAATTAAATAATTTGAAATCGGTTTTAAACCTATACTTAAATAAATTTAAATTGCGACAATATAAAGATAAGAGTAGCAAATGAACTCTTTTTGGAATTTTGTTTCGACAAAGGCATATAAACGGTCAAAAATATGTGGGAATGTGTGTTGTGTGTGATGCAAGTTTGCACTTGTCCTTGGCAAGAGCATTGAGCACCATACGGGTGACAGTACGACTTCGCTCAGTTCCGCCCTCAATTTTGACGGAGAGCACCCCTAAGAGACGGGTCCGAGGGTCTCCCACTCGTCTTCCCATACCACTAACCACTCGAGAGGACTTTAGGCTTACTGCCTATTAAAAGCGCCCCCAAGGTGCACGGACACTATACATGCACAAACAGACAATCCTTCTCCGAGATTCAAACCCGGACCCATCCGTACCGCAATAGGTTTTCCTAACTACTGTAACGTCTAGAAGGCTTAAGTGAGAGTGTTTGTCAGTACATCAAAAGATTTCAAGAAGTCAGTGCTCACCCATTCTCAGTTGATATCATACATACTTGAAAACTTGCATATGATATATTACAGATTTGCAATCAATTACGCCAAGCATAGAAAATTTATTTGAATTGACTTGGATAAGTGTTAGCTTACCTAAAGAAAAATTGTTACCGTTTCATGAACAAGTCATTTTTCTAATGCAGCTTTTTGAAAGTATATGAATTTGAGATTACCTTTCCTCGTGCAGAACATAAAGCAGGGAAAATTGTAAATGAAAACTGACAAACAGAATCTTATTTTAAATTGACTATTCATATTATCATTCTTACATTCTATGTCATTTGAGTACATTAATTTCAATTGTTCCATGAGATAATGTAATGCCGTAATATAATTTGCAAGTGGAAGTTTCGTAATTTCAAACTCAGTCACTTACGAGTAGGAATATTATGTAAAAAGAAATAGAAAAAAAAATTTGAAAAATTACAATTCATTTAACTAAAACTATGAGAATTAAAAAGGATTTTCTTATGTTTCGTTTTATACAGTTAATCTGTAAAATGCAGAAAAGGGAGAAAATCCTGTCTTTGAACACATAAATAATTGTTGCTAGTCTGGCCAAATTCATTTGAATTTCCGTTTGATTTAAAAATGCAGTCTCAAATTAACTCAATAATATTTTTAGACAACCGCCAAAATTCTAGGAATTGCTTTAAAATTCAGAAAAACTTACGCTAGGAAAATTATTGTTTGATCAGTCCCATGATCAAAAGATCAAGCATTTACCAACTAAAAACTAACAAAACTAATGGACAAGCTCTTGCTGCTATTCATTAGCAGCGAGATCTTTGATGGCTTATCCATCACTCTAAGGGAAAGTGAACACACCGCTCTAGGCAATGGCCCATCTTAAAAGCATTTCCTGAAAGCAAAACAGACCTTTTTGGAGGGAGTAGTTAGACAAAAATGCAGCCGTTTTCAAAGCATATTGTTCTGAAGTGTCAGCCTGTTAATGGGTTATATGGGCTATTAAACATAATTACTTCTTACAGCAGTCAAACTTATCTTTTTTTCATAAATTAGGCGATTAATTGAATTTTATATGCAATCTGAGAATGTTTGTATTATGTGTACTGTAAAAATAATTTTTTATATTATTATTAATGATTGCAAAGTATATGTGTCGTTTCAAGATGTTTAAAAAAATCTCTAAACTTGAACCTCATTAGTGGATTTAAGTTGTGCAACTCTGGTATTTGCATCCTAGATTCAGCTTCAAAGTAACATTGAGCACATGGCTGTTTTCGTGGTGTTCGTCATGTGTAACAAAAATGCAAGGCCCTTTTCTGTTAAATACATAGATATACCAGGAGGAGTGTGTCTTCCAAGCCAGATAATGGTGCTTTTCTGTAGTTAATCAGTCAAACCAAAAACTATTTACTATTATTCAAAGAATATACAATTCAGAATATATAATAAGAGTTAAATATGTTTTACATTAGATTCCTATATTATAAGTAGTTAATTCAAATCCTGCATTGTAAAAAGAATATAAATCAGTTAGGTTTTTTTATTTTAATGTAGAAAACCTCTTGGAAACATTTTTTAAAAAAATATCTCAAGTTCAGCAACTAGTCCTTCAATACTCTGTAAACAAAAAGAATTGCTGCAGTTGAATGAGTGTTGGGCCATGTATTGTATACACCTCAAAATGCCTGTAAAAATCTAAAGTGCACCCTGTGATATGTTAAAAAATGAATAGGAGGAAAAAACTACATGAAAACATATTCTGGGGGGGGGGGAATTTGGTCCCTGTATTTTGGTTTCCAGTCCATTGTATAACCATAATTTAATGTAATTGCACCTTGCTAGCCAGTGGATTTGAACCAATGATTGCTTGTGCATCTACCTAGTTTTCTGCATTTGAATAAGGAAGAGAAACTTCTAATAAAAGTTTAAAAAAAGTCAGTATTAGTTTCTTTTTGTTTCCTTTAAATTTTCATCTAACGAGAAAATTCTTAATGCTTAAGAGCAAAAATTTTAAACAAAATATGCATTTCATTATTTCAGGCATGTAACGAGAAAATTCTTAATGCTAAAGAGCAAAAATTTTAAACAAAATATGCATTTTATTATTTCAGGCATATTTTATTTCTCTGCTAAGTAGGAATGGTATCATAGAAACCCCCTTTTTATTAATTTTACATGCTTGAAAAGTTTTTCTTGCACAATATTACTTCTTCACTTGCCTTATTTCCGTAATTATTCTTTCCTTAATTATGCATCACTTTTTTGCACTGTTGTTCGCACACAATGATCTCTTTTCATTAAAAAAAATCAGAGAACTGTGCGAATTTCTATCCAATAAGTTTGATCATTTAAGAAGTAGTACTTCATCGAATACTAATTTTTGCGTTCTCTGTTGTTCAGTAAACTGGCATAGTTCTGCCACTGTTTTATGCTGGCACATGCACTATCTTGAGCTGCCACTTTAATACATTTTGCTGGATTGCCTGCTTTCGTAATTTAATATATTGCTCATGAAAAATTTTAAGGAGGGTGCTGATGATCAGAAAGAAACAAAATCTACTGAAGTACTTTGTGCGCAATTTTATAATCCAAATCAAATTAAAATCTCCAAATCTGTGACAAAATAGGTAAACACAATATTAGACAGATAAAATAGGTGAAAATTTAATAGTACTTGCACTAAAGATAGTAGCTGAGAGAGTAGGAAGTGCCAAAGAGAAAGTGAAGACGTTATTGTTAGATATGGAATCTCCTTCCATAAAAATGTCAAATAACTATGTGTGCCTTTTTTATCTTTTTGTTGTCACTTAGCTCCTCTTTAGATGCACTCTGTTTAATTTTGATGACCAAACTGCACCACATGGTTCTTCATTCAGATGACCACAACCGTCCCAAAATGGCCGAGATTGTGATCTTGTTTTCTTGCATCCCCCTGAGCTATGTAGTAGCAGCTGCAATTTCCCCAAATCCATTGTATCAGTTTACTGCAGAAAACTTGTCCTAAGAGGTTTAGTTGTGATTTCGTTTCTTTAGATTGCACGTGACATTTCATTGTTGATTTTCTGATTTTAGTTTGACATTCAGAATAGGTTTATAAAGAATGGGGTCAAAGGCTAATGGAAGCTTTGTTAGAGCATAGAAACGATGTCATTCAAAATTTTCACACCTATTTCTACATTAATAGATGGGGAGGGGAGGAAATTGCTCTGAAACTGGAAAAGTATTTTGGGTGGTTCATTAATTTAAGGATAGAAGTTAGCAGAGGGTTTGCATTTAGAAGAGTTAATTCAAGATATGTCCAGTGTCTTATTAAGATGTTTCTAAAAAGAGACATGACATTTTGTTGGAATGTTTAAGCTGCGGCTTTATGAAATTGATATCGTTTTGTTAAACATTCCGGCCCACCAGCGGCCGAGCGGTAAAGACGCTGAACACTGGTAGTTCGGTCCAAAGTTCGAATCCCATGAACGGGCTGGCTGCATGGGTGTTTTCGTGGTTTTCCCCGTGTGTACGAGCCAGTTCCCTTAGAAAGTCCTCCACGAAGGCATCCCTCCCCTTAGGCAGATAGCCCTCATGTGCTTTGCCATAATTGAATAACCTAACCTGTTAAACATTCCCTTTTACACAATTTCATTAAAATTGTGCATAGCAGAAACTAGATTCATCTTCCCGTGAAGACATTTCTTTCATAATTTCTTTTTGTTACTGTATCTATATTTTCCACAATTTCTTTTTGTTACTGCATCTGTATTTGTTCCGGTTCTTTATTGTTATGCTCATTTTGTCTGGTTTCACAGTAATTTCTGCATATCACCATTGTTGAAACTTAAGGCCATGGTTTTCCCTTGCGACAGATACCTTGTTGAGTTACTCAAAGCCCTCAAAATTTCAGATTTAAAAATCATCAATGCCCTCAAAGTGCTATGCTTACAGTACAATCTGGTGATATTATCATCTAGTCGAAATTCATGGTCCTGTGATTTACAGTTAATTAGTGCTAAGCAGCGGGAAATATTAAAATACTTTTACAAGTCCCAAAGGGATAATATTGCATCAGATTTTACCTGTTAACATTTTTGCATAATTGAGTGTAACTTGAGATACTGTTGGTCACCCAGTGTGTTTTTTTGTTCACGTGAGTGTTTGTAACTTGAGAAATTTTTTGTCAGTTGAAACATTTTTTGTTCAGATAACTTCTGAACTGATTTGTTCATGATGAGAGGCATTCATAATCTGAGGTTCAAATGAGTATGTAATCTTAAGATATTGTAAGAATTCTTCTCTAAATGGTTTGTCAATTTATGTGACTCTTCCTCTGTTTAAATTTCTCATCTTGCAATAAAATGAATGTATTGAAATTAAGAATAGTATTTAACTGAGCATTTTTTCTTGCTTATTTAATATGTATCTTATATTAGATCCTTTTCTGTCAAATTAAACGCTGAAAAAAAATATTGCATACATTCTAAAAGGAATCGAAAACTCTGGTATTGTTTTCCTCAAAATGAAACATTTCTTGTGAGGCTGCAGTGCTTTATACAGTGGTATTATATGAATATTATAATAAATAGAAAAACTTGATGTGAATTCCTATAATCCTTATAGCAGTTTATCTGAATTCTTGCATTGTATATTTGCTGTACTTAAAAAGCAAAGGTTTTCACTTCTTGTACCCTGTTTTAATTTCTGTAAATGCATTTCGAGTACATGAGCTAATCAAGTATCAAATGCATACTTTCGTGTAAATACAACTCACATACAAGACTATTTCCAGGTAATTTAAGTTGACTTTTGTATGTAAGAATAATTTTTTTATAAATTTAGTCATAATACACTGAAATTTGGTGAAGGTAGGCAAAAAATAAGTTTAGCATAAAAATGCTTCATGCTAATTTCCATTTTACTGATGTAGTAGTGAAATAGAGGGATGATATGAATAAAAAGTCATTCAGTTACTGATTGGTGAAGTTCCTGAACACTAGTAGTTTGATCCTTGTTTCACTTGAGACAATGGCTTTCTGGATGGGTATTTTCTTTGTTGTTACCATGTGTTGTAATGTGGATGTGAACTAGTTTTTCATAGAGTCTTCTACAACGGCATCACTTATCCCTAGGCCTATGGGGAATTGCTATAATCAAATGAACCAGACTAAAACGAACTTAATTTTACTCTGAGGCGCTTTCGTATTTTTCATAAACTGATAAGAACCTTGTGTAGGATAAAGTGATTATGCAAATAGGTAGTAAAGCCTTCATCACTAATCTCATTCTGTTCTGTGAGCATGTCTGCAAAAAGGCTAAAATCATCATAGTAATGTATAATATTAAGGGTTTATTATTTAATGCATAATATTGAAGTTTTAATTAAGCAGCTTTTTGAAGGCAGTGATTTGCAAAGATCTCTTGAATAGTAGAGAAATGTACCATCCAAACCTCATAAAATTTTATTTTATGTTTGATGCTGTGCGCTGTAATTGAAAATCTTTGCAGAAGTTTAAACCAAAGTATGTGTACTTATTATTAATAAATCATAGCATTTAGCTGTATGATATGTTGAGTTATTTTTAGCATATTTTAAGACCCTTTAAAAATTTCTTTCCCACAGATGAGATTTGTAGATGCCATTCTAAGTAATAATTCTACTGACGATCACTGCAGAGAATTTGTGAGGCAGAAGGGATTGGTTCCTCTGATGGCTATCTTAGGCCTGCCAAATTTACCAATTGACTTTCCAGTGACTCCTACTTGTCAAGCAATTTCTAGTGTTTGCAAGTCTATATTGGTATGTTATGTTTTTCCCGTATTGGTAGTACTTTAAAAAAAGTGTGTCAGTGATTATACCATACTACTGCACAAAACACATCAGGGTTCCTACTTACCCAAAATGTCCTGAAAACTAATGGAATGTGAAGGAAAATCAGAACTTTCTCAAAACTCATATTAGTCCTGTCAAATAATAGAAAACTAATGTTTTAAACAGTGCACAGTTAATAAAAATTATCCCCCCATGAAAAAGTAGTTAGTGAAAGATTTATCATAATCTCTATTTTTCTAGCAGAAGGCATTTTGTTGACATGTAATCTGAGAAAATTTGTCCATTTGTAATACTGTTCTATTTCTTTAGTAAGCTATGTCACTTTTTATAAGTTTTGTAACAAAAATAACGCAAGTTATATTTGCTGTATGAAGTCACTACACTTTGTGGTTGTTGTTTGTAATAATTAATTTTATTAGTTATTCAGTTTTTCAATCTAGTCATTTTTATTATAAAATACCAGTAGTGGTATGTATTGTGTGAATTATGCTATGTTATTTCCTTTCACAAGTTTCCCCTCCAACAGTTTTTCCTAGAATCTGGCATTTTTTAAAAACATCCTTTTTTTTAATGATTAATGAATTTTCTATATTCTTTAATTTTCTTCACAGTCATTAGTTGAATAATTTTTTGTGTTTTTTTAATTGTTGTATTTCATTTTGTACTTAACATATAAAATTATTCATTTGTTCACACTTAATTTGATCCCTGGCATATTTATAAATTGAAGAGTTAACTAAAATGTATTATAGTCTTAAAAAACTTGGTCAGAGAAGTTGTTCTACATAACTATTGAAAATCGGGAAACATCAAGATGTTAAAAGTTTAATTTTAATGGGAACTGTGGTATCCAGATGAACAAAATAACAAAAAATAAGAATTTGTGATTTTAAGAGCCTGCTTCCAGATAATCTTAGAACTTCCTTTGGGGGGGGGCTGCCAAGTGCTTTTCACATATTTGCCAAAAGCAATAGTAAACTTTGAAATTAGAAGCATCCATTACAGAATTGGTACCACACAGACTGGGAAGAGCAGATAAACATCGATACCAGTAGTGAAGAGAGTGGTAGAGAGGTTCTTAAGAACAAAAAGAATTCAGTTGGGAATTCTCAACATGGCAGTTACAAAACTTGTACAATGCATACCTGCCAACTTTTACGAATTTTTCGTAATTGTTACGAAAATGCGTTTGTCTTTACGCTCGTAATCCATTTTTTACGATTTTTTCCCTTTCTCAAGTGTTTTTAGTGATTTTCGCCAATTCAGTGATTTTCGCCAATTGCATTGTGTTTTACCGCCAACTACCGACTACTTCGAATCCAGTAACCTGCGGTTTCTCCCAACTCGACGCTTAACCAGCCAATCCAATGCACTGAACTTGTTTCTCCCACTCTTTTCTTTGTGGGCGCCAGATTATTTTTTTTTCGCGTTCGCTTCAGCAGCCAGGGAATTACTCAGCATAGACTCAACGAGCGTGGATTGTCGCATTCTTTTTTTGTTTGCACGTGCTACGAATTTTCTTACTACGTCGTTGTTACGAAATGAGTTAAAAAAAACCGTATTCTCAATATTTTCGGCCTATATATTATATATATCCAATTTTCTGCTGCACAGTTTGAAGACTTTGCCAGTTCTGGTGAAGATTGACTTGATGTCCTCGTTGGTACCTTAAAAAGAATAAAAAGAGCTGATGGAACACCAAAATATGATAGACTAGCGAGAGTTTTATGTGCTATTCTCGTAATTCCATACAGTAATGCTGAGTGGGAGAGAGTCTTCAGTGTTGTGAAGAAAAACAAAACTATGTTCACTTCTTCAATTTCACCAAAAAGTCTAGAAAACATTTTAATTGCTAAATGTTATGAGGAAACTTATTGCTATGACAGGAAATTTTCCAAAGAATTTTTGGCCCTCTAAATTCTTTAAATTCATTGCAATAATTTTTTTGCGCTCTAAATTCATTGCAATAATTTTTTTTTTGTGTAACATTAAGTTCTTGTTTTATGTTTCCTGATAAATTTTTTAGTTACTACTTAATTGAGATTTACTAATGTAAGTACAATTTTCTTTTTTCTATTTGTATAAATTGTTATTTTTTTAATATCAAAGCATGATATTAATTCGTGTTCTTCTGAATTTTGGAGAAATCTTCTGAATTTTTATCTTTAGAGGTTGGCAGGTATGACAATGAAACATTGTAACTGAACAAGTTTTGTTTGTCTGCAGAATTAAGGAGAGCATATTAGCACTAAAAATCAAGCAAGATTTTGTACATTACACATTTAACTTATATTGAAATAAGTGTTTAAAAGGAAACAAATTAATATTGAGCATTTTTTAGTAAATTTTGATTCCCTTAAGTTCACAGATGCTTCATTATTTCATATTTTTAATTTTATAATTTCTACATGTCATCTTACTAGATTTAAACTGATGACATAATATCCAGAAAAATCCCAAATCTGAAATTCACAAAGTCCCGATGAGTAGAGATTTCGAACTTTTTACTGTATAATTATGATTTTAGATCTAATGAACCAAAACTGTTTTTCCTTGAAGTTCGTTATAGCAGGTTTTTGAAGCAGACTTAAATCAATATCATATAGATATATGTGTGTATGCACACTCACATATATCTATATGGTATTGATTTCAGTCTGCTCATATTATAATAATGTAATTACAATATAAACAATTTATTATACACTTAAATTATACGTTTAAAAGTGGCTACTGGTTTCATTTTCATATGTATTTACCTTTTTGAGTAGTTATAAAATATCTCATAATGAGATAATTGTATGAAAATGTTTTAATTCTAGGTGGGGCGGATTTTTTTAAACTTAACTCTTTGAAAAGAATGGTTTCTTTATTGACCCCCTTACAGTTTTCTCTAATACATGCTATGCAACATAATCATAATACAAGTAATTATATATGAAAAGTATTAGAATATTAACAAAAGTTTTGGAAAATGGTTAGATTTATGTTGCTTTTTTTGTATTAGAGAAGTCAAATATTTGTTCAATTTTTTTTACCTGAAAAGGAGCTATTAGTCTCGAAATGAGATTTTGCATTGATTTAGTATCATGTTTCAGCCACCAAATATTATCATCCGGTATAATTTTTAAAGAAATTAAATAATGAAGAATCAGCTTGTATGCATGTATGTTCCTCTCTAAATTTTTTATATTACAAATATAAACAAATTTTTAGAAACAGTCACGAATTTGTAATTGCGCAAAAGTTCACATTGCTGCGCTTGAAGTAGTGATGTAATTTTTTTAGTATTTGGCATGCATAATTCTCAAGTCTCCCTGTTTAAAAATATTCAGCGTGTTTCCCTTTTCCCACCCAAGTAAATCATTGACTTGACTAAAGCTTGCTTGCACTAAGTAAGAAGAGGGAAATCTCAGTAATATCGGTTCAATAACAGCTGTTCTTTCAGAATATTTCTCCTGGATGTCTTTTAAATTCGAAAATTTAGCATCACATTGTGTTTCGAATAAGGTTTGTGCATCAATGGAATAAATTTTTCATCAATGGAAATTGTCCATCAATGGAATAAATTTTTCTTGCTATGTAATATCAGGATCAGATGTATTGCATTTAATTGGTTCTGTGACTCTTGCTGGGCCGTCAAATATTCAATGTCTTTGAACAAACATTAAAATAGTTTAAACTTTGCTAGTGGCATGTATATAACAATATATCTTCTGAGGAAACACGATCCTTTTCAATAATGAATTATCAATTTAGTTTCAATTTAGTTTTAGTATGTAAGTTATCAAATTAATGGAATGTCTTTTGATTCAGTGTTGATATAAAAAAGTCAACTTTAGAATAAAAACTGATCATTCCATCTTCAGTGAGATGGATGTCTTTTCTTTGCACTTTGTTTTGCAGCATTGGAGGATGAATATTATTAGCTTTATATTGGTCAACAATTATCAATTTTACTTTGTAATTGTATCTTGATTATGCCGATGTATTAGCAATGCATATTCTGGTATCGACACTTTAATCATCATTGAGTCTAAAATTCCATCAACCCCGAAGGGATCAATACCAAGCCCACTAGAAGACTCTGCTTAACAGCCAGGATGCCAGTTAGTAAAATGTAAAAAATGTCTTTGAAATTGAAATGCATTTACATGAAGTATTTGAGTGAGCAGATTTATAGTCATCTTTTAAGAACTTATTTCAGATAAAACTTTGTTTTTCTGAGTTACTGAAGAAAAATTGTGTATTTAAACAATGCAGGTTTCACATAAATTTTAAAATTTCTCTCTCTGTATAGATGTAGAATGCTTTAAGAGGCAAGTACTAAGTTTAATTCCGCAAGTAATACTTCTAAACATGTATTTCTAGTTAAATATTTTTAAAAATAGGGTAGCGAATGTTATCAGATGTATTTCACGTTTTGGTTAGATAGTTCCTTGTAGAAAATAAAATCTTTCAAAAATTCTTTTATTATATCAAAGTTTTGTTTGTGTAATATGTGTTATTCATATATGTGGTATCTTTTATTTAGAATCTTGCTCATGAACCTCAGGTTTTAAAACAAGGTTTACTGCATCTTAATGAAGTATTGCAGTGCTTAGAGCATTTACATCGACCATTAGATCCTCCTGGGGGAAGTGTATTGCTAGAAGAACTAATCAATGCTCCTAATGTAAATGAAGCTACATTGAGTGCTCAGGCTACACCCTTGTTACATTATATGGCTGCAGCACATGCGTATATTATAATGTTTGTTCATGTGTGTCGTACTGGACAAGTAAGCAAATAAATTTTTCCTTTCATCATATTTTCTTGAATATTTTATGTTTAAAAGTAACTTCTTTTATGAAATAAATTATACTACATTTGTGTTTATAAATTAAAAATATTACTCTTAAACGTGTGCATTTTTCTCTGCCTAATTTGTCCAGAGATAATAGGAAAATATTAAGTCTTCACTCAGTTTGTACCATAGTGTCTAAAGCTATGGAATGCGCTGGCTGTTTGGGTGTTTTCATGTGTTACCCATACACAGAGAAAAAGACAAGTCAATTTCCCTTAAAAAGTCCACCCTCACTTTTAGGCAGATGATGCATAGTGTTAGAATACTTTTCTATAGTTCTTTTATGTATTTTCTGTAGGATAATTGTTTACTTTAATCAAGTCTAATTAATAGTGAATATGAAATGAGATTTGAATTGTATTCTTTTGCAAACATGTGTAACTGTTAACAGTGCATTTGATTTCTTTTTTTAGAGTGACATAAGGACAATATCAATCAGCCATTGGGGTTCAGAACTTGGATTGAGTGTGTTAAAGGGATTAAGTTCTTTGTATACGTCTTTGGTCTGGGAAAGTACTGTTTTATTAGCCCTCTGTAGTAATGATAATACTCTTGCTGAAGACTGCCAATTTGGACGTCAGCAACTTGAAAAACTGTTGCCTAAAGATCATAAGGTTATTTATTTCAGTTTGTTTTATTTAGAACTTTATATGTAATTAAATATTATTACTTTTTATGTTATAAACATGTAGAGTGATAGCAGCAAAATTAAGCTGTGAAATTGCAAGCAAAGTATTTTTTTAGTTTTGAAAATTTATGTATGTTAGAAAACATGTTATGTACATGGTACTTTAATAAATTTCTGCGATCTCTTCATAGGATCAAATATACTTCAAGTAGCATTTCGTGTAAACTAATGATACAGGTACTAGTCTTAGCAGTGCTTCATGTAAATTCAATAGACATTGGTTATATGCATAATTTGCCATTTAATTAATATGCAGATTAACCAGGATGAGGTTCATCTCCAGGTGGTGAATGCTTATGGCATTTTATAGATATCAAGCGGTGATTTACATATCCCAGTTCTAGATAAGCTGTTGTGGCACATGAAAAAAGTGGACTTCTAATGGTTGTATAATAAAGTGCATTATGTTCATTGGATATAACCAATGAGTTACCAGATGTTCATTGGATATAACCGATGAGTGTGCTGAGGAATAGCGAGCTAGTCATTAATATATTGTAGTGGGGAGTATATACTCATGGATATGAACATCTGTGTGCCCCCTGCCCCCAGAAAAAGAGAAACAGAAAGAAAGAAATAAAATTATGAAAATGAGTAAATGGTGTTATCTACAACGATTCCGATTTCAATGAGATTGTAAATGACTGCATATTTTGCAGTGGTACTAGAAATGCAAACCTGCATGTGCTCGATGTTTCATGAATGCAAGAAATGCACCTAACAGAGGAACAGGTATGCTGTGTAGATACAAGAGACATCGACTGTTAAATCTCTTGGACTTTTGAGAGAGGCCTTGCTAAATGTTAATCAGTACACCTTGCTATGTAGACTATCATATCTGTTAACATTTGGAGTGATGGAATGGCACCACACATGGCTGACAGTTTAGATGTATGTTGCATCTCTGCTGTGTACTTATAACTAAACTTGTGGAAAGTCTTGATTCTTAATTTCACTTCACTTAAATAAAATTCCTGCATATTGAAGAAAGTGCAGTTTATTAGCATAACACTGTATTATCAATAATTTGGCTCAATAGTGACCTTTTTGTGTGGCATATATCTCAAAGATTCTACATTGAAACATGGTTGATATTAAATCTACTGACTAATTTATATTCCTGACGACAAGCTGGCAAATCATTATTTATTATTTTTTCCTTTCATCACCGCATGATGCCACATATCAACATATGAGAGCTTGAGAAAGGTATCATGCAGTGATGTCTAAACAAATTTTTAAAAGTATTAGATACTGAATTCCAAAGAGCGTGATAACCTTTTATGTTGATGTTACAATTGACGATGATAACAGATTTTTGCAAACTGCACCGTGAAGTACTTATTGTGCTAACCAGCAGGAGTTTCTTTGCATATGAAAAAAAAAAGATTTTGTATAGGCTAAAATATTTCGTTTAGCGCTGTTTGAATTGAGAATAACCGATTCTTTGTACAGGTAAGCCTTAAGTATACATAGGGATTTATTTTTTCAGACCTCAGATAAGTCTTAAAAATGTATGGGAAATAGGCCTAAGTATAATTAATATAATTAAGGCTTAACTTTAGCATGCAATAAAAACAAGATAAAATTTAGTGGAACTACATGTTTTTAGTCACCAATCACATTATACATCACTCATAGTGCATAGTGGGTGCTAAATAAGCTGTAGATGATAGCCATAAATTTGAAGGTTTTTAGATATCATAAACAAAAAGTATTTTCACTTAATGGAATTTGTGAAAAGTGGTAATTATGGTTTTTCATTGCATGAATTGTATTTTTTATTGCGTTTCATGCATTCAATGGTTTTTCAAAACATCCCAACCACCCGTCACTAACAGATCTCAATGTTTGTAGTGTGGTTGTAAATCGAAAAAAATATCGCTGCCAATAAGTAATGAAAGAGAGAAAGAGGTTGTAGAGAATTAAAAAAATTTCAATTCAGAATTTAGTGGAATTCTTGCTGTAAGTGTTCATATTTTTCTGACTGTCATCTGATATGCCTTATTGCTGGTTCATATGTAATCGTTTTGGAAATAACTTTTATATAGTATGTCTGTTATGAGGGTTAAAACCATGCATGTGATTTAGTGTTGTGGCTGTTCAGTTTGTTCAGAGTGTCAGGTTTTGGAAGTGCAAAATTCAACAGAGATTGTGTTCTATTGTAATACTACAAATCTGATGCTTTTTACTTTTTTAAAATTCTATGGCTATCAGTTTTCAGTTTTTTTTAATCCTTGCTGTTGAATTACAAGGGCTTGAGTTTTCCAAGTGTGCAATTTTTAGCTTCATTCGTTATGTGATTTTTAGCTATTATTCTTGAGTGCTTCTATGGTATACTCATTTATCACAAAAGCTATTTCGTCTACACAAGCAAAATTTTTAGAATGCAGAGGCCTGTTGAAGTTGAGGATTTTGCTGAATATATTTCGCAGGTCTGCATTCATGCAGAATCTCTATGGACATCTGTGGACTATCCTTGAGATTATTTCATTATGTAAAACGGTATTAACTGTTTTGGTTGCAGTAGAATTCTTTACTAATGAGAAAGATTTTTTTAAGGTGGATGATATTCCAAAGAGTATTCATGGGAGCATGAGTCAAAAGTGTTGGAAGGCTAGAGGCACATTATTGTTGAATGGAATTGATTAGCTTTATTATTGTTTATTTGTCTGACTAGAGAGCCTTTATAGCTGTTAGTGATGCTGAGTTCTGCATTGATGGACCTCGCTTGAAATCCTCTAGAAGGCATGGATATTGGTAATTGTATAGTTTCTGCATAGCAAAGGGGCGTAAAGCCAAGTCTTCTCGAGAAGTTGGTGGTATGGGAAGAGGGGTAAGAAATAATTGGACCCCCCCTGAGGATTTCTTTAAAAACGGAGGCAGAAGTGTAATAGATTCAACAATATGTCAAATGCCTGCAGTACTATATCAGGTTTGCCTATAATTTTTATTCATTAATTGGAAAATAAAGTCAGTGGTAAATTCTGTTTACATTCAAACTCCTTGCAAGGATCCAGACTAAAAAAGAACTAGCATTTCTTAAGAATACTATTAAATGAAAGTGTCTGATTTTAGCAGTATTATTGTTCTCTGTCATCTCAAATGAAAACCAAAATATGAACCATAGGTACAGGGTTCGTACGGTCCTTAAGAGTCCTTAAAAGTCCTTAGGTTTTTTGGAATCGATTTTTGGTCCTTAAAAGTCCTTAATTTCGGCCAAAACTGGCAGAAGGTCCTTAATTTTAATCACCTGAAATTTTTTGTCTGTTTTTACGACTGCCATTTTGAGTGTGAATTAGCGTTTTGGAGGAATATTTTTTTCGATTCACTGACATATATCTTATGTTGTGAATGGATTCATATGTTATAATTTGTTCCTATTTCTAATATAATTAGTGGAGTAAGCAAGAAGTGAAACATAAGCATTTCGAAATTATTTTTTTCTAATGAAGAATTGCTCTTAAACAACTTTCCACTTTTGGTGATGTGAATTTTTTTATTTAACGTTTCTAAATTTGGAGACTTATCGACATTTTGGCGATTTTAAGATCAGTTTTTATAGAAAATTTTAAATTCCGAGACCTGGGAATTTTTTTTAATACATTGTAACATTGATACATTTCATTAAAATAATGGTAATATATTGAAATTATATTAAAAAAATAACATTATAATATGACAGCGAAAAATAAAAATAAGTTTCTAAGCCAACTTAAATTAAAATTTGACCCCTAGTCCACATCGTTTAAGAATCAATGTCATAAATTATATGTATTTGAAATGTGAAATTTTATTAGATTGTGATTTCAATAGGACTCTTTTAACAAATATTAAAAAATAAATAAAATTTTATATTTGCTTATGTAAATCCATAATGACTAGGGTTATCTAACTACCTAATTTAATTATTTATAACTAACTGCTTACCCTTAAAAATTAGCTCTGCATATTAAAGCGAGTTATTGCCTTTCATTAGTCCTTTGGTCACAAAATATAACACCAAAATGTAAAAATTCACTTAAAACTTATTCTTTGCAACTAGTGAGACTTAAAACAATATAAAACAACTTATCACCTGTGGTGCTTTAGTGGCTTATTAGACCTACATGAAGCTACGACAAAACCTGCGACAGACAGAGCCCAACTAACTTTCAAATCTTGCCGACCATGCCTACATCAGGCCTTTTAGGTTTGTTCTAAATCAGCAGGGCTCCTCTCAGGGTGACAGGGCGATCTTTTGCTATGAATCATACTGATTATGATCTTACTTCTATTTTAATCTATGTCGCTTGACATAAAATCTACTTGCTATTTACGAAACTTCTACACTTAGCAAACAATGTGACCCCCCTCCCCCAAAAAATCAACATAAAGTTAACTGTTAGCAAAACGTAAATGACATGTCGCTTATCTTCTTTCAAATATGTTCAACTATTATAAATGTAAAATATTTAATGCTACTCGATATATTTTATAGAGTTGATTTTATTCTCAAACTTATTAATAGTTTTGTTAATTCATGTTTAATAATAATTAATCTTACTTACGGATCTATTTTCTTTTTAGGATAGTGCTACAAAAATGAGATTTAGGCATAGATAATATTTTTAATTGAATTTATTCAGTTCCCATTTGCTCATAGGTCCTTAATTTTTGTCATTAATGGTCCTTAAAAGTACTTAGTTTCCTTGTGCAGAAATGTGTACGAACCCTGTAGGTAGTCATCTTAAGCTGGTTTTACTGTGCTTGTATTTTTGGTTTGCTTTGTTTATGACTGTGAATTTCATAATAGACTTTTTTGCAACTTAGTTTCTCTTTTAGTCTGACAATGATAGTTCTACAAGTCATAATCTTGGTGAATTTGGATCGAATGGTGTGACTACTGCAATGGAAGCATTGAGCACTAACAGTAGTTCTGCAATGGATATTGATGAAGGTTGTAACTGTTCTACTGATGATGGGGCAAGTGGTGCATCAGCTGGAGGAGAAAAAGTTAAATCAAAAGCATACCATGCCCAAATAAAACAGATTAAGCCATTGCTTTCAGGTGCTTCTAGGCTGGGACGGGCTTTGGCTGAGTTATTTGGTCTTCTAGTTAAGGTAAGTTTTTATCTCCTTATTTATCACGAATGCATTGAAAACATTACTCTTATTACTAACCCTTATTTAATATTTATACTGTTATTCTTTATTCATTACTTTTATTTTAGCTGTGTGTTGGGTCACCCATGCGTCAGAGACGTGGTCAGCAAATACCCCTATCACCATGTGTGCCTTCTCCTGCTGCTCGAGCTGTGGCAAGTGCTCTGACACGTCTTTTAGCCATGGGCTTATCTTGGGAACCTCCACCTGCATCTCCAGTGCCCAAATTTCGGTAAGAATATAAAATGAGATATGATGTAATTTTTAATCTATATTATATTGCTAAAGACTAGATTGTTATTGATAATAGATTATATTGTTAAACTAGAAAATATTATCATTTTAGGCTTACATTCTATATTTGTTCTGTTGGATTTACTTCTCCTATGCTTTTTGACGAAAGAAAATACCCATATCACCTGATGCTTCAAAAATTCCTTAGTTGTGGTGGATTGGATGCATTTTTCAAGTAAGCTGTAAACCCATAATGGTTATTTTATGGTAACTTGTGAAATGCTTTCATATGGCTAATGTAACTGTATACCTTTTTCATTGTATTGATGGATTTACTGCACATTGCTAGATTTACCATCATTTCATAACTTTTAAAGTTTAATGCATATTTTATGTTGCCGCTATTATTGGCATAACATATTAACAATAGATGTGTGTGTTTTTTTATACCATTTATTATGTTCCTGTAATTGCTCACTTGGAGAGAAAGTGGAAAACTATCTTTGATTTAAAGATTTTTCTGCTGTTAATGAAATAAGATACCTTTTCTTCTGTGAATAAGATTTGTTTTTAATATTTAATTTTTCTAATTTAAATTACTGTAAGAATTTGATATTCATTGGCAGTGTATATTCTAGAACCTAGATGAACCACGGAATTTTGGAATAAAATTGCAAAATTTACATTTAGAGTAAATTTTTCAAATCTTGCAAAAAAATATTGTTAAAGTTATGCATCTTTTATTAATGTTTGCTTCATACACCTATCACATATGCTATTCATAGCCAGAACACGATGATGAAAGAAACATTTCTCAGAACTCCGTTTCCATGAAAACCGGGTTACCATCTTCACTTGGTAAACAGACTTTAAAGCCAAACGGGAATCAGTTATCACTCAGATTGGCGTAAGAAATATTTGCTTTCAAGTTGGATTACTTTTTCCGTGTTGTATTTTGTATTACTCACAGCCTTTTAATTTTAAACTTTGTTAGTTATGAAGATGTTCATAGTTGAAGATAATAAAGGGTTAATTTACCCTTTGCTGGTATGTATTATTTAATGCCTGTGCGAGAAGTCGCCAGGTTCCGTAGTAAGGTCTGGTGGAGTTTGTGGCCAAATAGAGGAAGATCCTATAAACTCTTTATATCAGTGTCCCTTACTAATTTATGCATTATTTACTTCATGAATAGAATAATATTCAAGAAACAGATAAACACTTCTGGTTATCAATCAATTACATCAGTAGTACCCAAATTTTTTATACATTAAGACCAGTTTAAAGTGTGTGCTGGATAAGTCTACTTATCAGACATTACTTATGTGTACTTTCTGATATCTGCATTCCCATGAATCGTATGTGAACTGGTGAGAACATTTCCTTGACTAACTTTACGCCTCATAAGTACTCTTCTGTCCAAAAGTATAAACTTTAAAAAAAAAAAAAAAATCCAGGGACTTTCATGACAAAATTCTATTTCTATATGGCTGATATTTACATCCTCAAAGCCAGCAGATACTAATCAGCAAAATGAAGATTAAATAGAGCAGATGAATACATGAGCACTCAAACCTGTGAGTTGTTTACTGTCCCATAGGACACTAGGTAATATACCTCAAACACATTAATTTGACCAACTCTTGAAATTAGGAGATGCTCATGATGAGTTTTTGATTTATTTTATGTAATTATGGGAAAGCTTCGAGGTTTATCTGCCTAACAGGAGGGATGCCTTCCTGGAGGACTTTTTAAGGAAAACTGGCTTGTTACAAAGCAGAAAACTTTGAAAATGCCGTGCAGCCAGCCCATTTGCAACATTCAAACCTCAAAATGAACTACCAGTGTTCAACAGCTTTACAGCTTGACCACTGGTAGGCCCGTGCACATAATCAGAAAGTGTACTACATTATGTACGCATCGGTGAAAGTCATAATCACTGTGTGCTTTAAGTGAATAAATATTTTAAATGCACATCTGTTAAATTTCTTATTATTCATTAGTCATGCTTATACTATGTAGGTCTTCCATATCATCATACATATGATGTAATGAATTAATCCAAAAACAAAATGTATACACTCTTTAGTACTCAAATGCTTATCAATTATTTTTCAACTATGTATTCGATATCCATGATAATGTGCAAAGGACTGATGACTACAGTTGCTGCCAATTGCATGATCCTTATATGAGTTAGAAGTGATTTCTAATAAACTTTATGGCAATGTTTGCATACACATAGAGGGAGAGAGAGATGCAACGTTTTAGAAGTTATTGATGTATGTTTAATGATATTAATGTAATGAATAAGATTTATATTAATGTATATACAAAATTTTTCATCATGCATAATAGTAAATTTATAAATTTCCGATGTTTCAATATCTAGCATTTACAATCTAGTCTTGGTTTAGAAGTCTAGTTTCTAATGTATTTCATTAATAGCATGAAAATAAGAGACAAATTTGGTCAGTGTTCACATTATTACATAAACTGCTTTCCTTTCTTTTACTCACTTTTTATGTTTGCAATATGTCGCTGATTATACAATTAACAATTTAAAAGATAAACAATTAGGAGAAAAGTCGCACGTATACAAACGGATTTTAAAAAGTTATTGAACTTAAATTTAATAACTAAAACTCAATTATATAACAGTGATAATACACGATATGCAGGAATAAAACAAATTTGGTGAATTTTTGGTGATGAATAATTTGTAAACAAATCATCCGAAATACAAGAATGTTGTAAAATACTGTATGCTCTGAAATTTCCAGTTATGAACTTAATGAATATATAAACATTTTTATATTAAAACAAAACAGCAATATATAGATAAATTCTAATTTGTTTGATTAAATCGCCTACTATTTCCACCGTCCAAGATTTAGCAACTGCAATCATCACCATATTGAAAATTACCCATGATCCTTCGGAAGCAGAACTTTTGTTTTGTTGGTTGATCTCTATGTGGAATATCTGCAAACGAAACATTTTTGGAAAAGTTTCAAAATGTTCCTCGTAGCTGGGACATCACTTCCTCATCTAGACAAAATATTTCTCAGAAACCTCCCATTTAAACCTGTGCTACTAGACTCTTGTTTCTTGGAAATGTCCACCTAGCCGTGCACATTGCTAGATATGATTGGGCTTTTAGGCTGATATATTTTTCTACTCCAAAAATTGGAAATATTTTCAGTTGAATTCAAAGGAAATTCATTATTCAA
>KK117427.1:128963-170344 GCA_000611955.2 Stegodyphus mimosarum | reverse complement strand
ATTTAAAAAAAAAAAAAAAAAATGTTAGTCGTTTGTATTGCAGCCCTTCATTATTTTAGTTTCATAGCTGAAGTCAGCATTAAGTATTACATATTTTGGTGCTTAAATTTTGTAATACTGACATTTCTTTTCATTGTTAACTGTTTTTGAGCAGTCATCATTTTTTGGGAGCTGAATTTTTTCTTGACCCTCTAACCGATATATATATATATATATAGCCTAGAATATTTTTTGTGATATCTCTAAGAACGTATATACACATGCATATTAAAATATGTCAAAGAAACTAAGGGAATATATTAAAGGTACTTAAATCCAGGTATAAAATACCAGGAGAATTTTTACGTTAAAATCAAGAAATTAATTTTTTTTATCGTAGTTTTTGAAAATTTGTGCTTTCTTAGCAAAAACCCTGGCCTGTCAGAGGATTAATTTAGAAAAAGTTCAGGGCAGATTTCATTTGTATGGAAGCAGAATAGATTACCAGATCTCTTTTTATTTTCAAACGCGGTATGGAACCATGAAGAGATGAATAGACTGTGGCTCAAGGTCTACTTCAGCCTGTCAGCAAATCCATCCTAGTATAGCTTATTAATTCTTTTGTACTAGATATAGTTGCTAAAAAAGGAGTTGCTTAGCTTGTAATTAGTATGGTTCAGTCTTATAGTTGTGCCTTTAATGAAGTTAATTTGGACATTTCGAGCTTTGAAACGTACCTTTTTATTGATGATATGACCAAGATAATTCTTAGAATATATATTAAATAAATATCTAACGGGAATGCTTAGAAGAAAGTATATTTCTCCATTACTATCTGATTTTTTCTTCTGTCTTCATATTTTTCTAGTGATTACATTAACTAATAGTATTTTTCAAAAATTCCAATACATGAAAGTTAAAAAACATTTTTTTCACTCTTAGGGGCTCTGTACTTGAGTTTTCTCATCTTTCTCCACCTACTTTAATTGTCAAATGAGAAAATATTCAGATGACAGTTTTTTGATATTATGTATGGTTTGGACACGAGCTTGTCATGGTGGATGCCATTTTAGTATGCATAGTTGAAGAATGATGATGTACAGTTTCCATTTATGTTTGCCAGTTTGAGTGCTGAAGAATTTTTTTCTATGCATGCTAAAAGTGTGTAGTAAATTGTGTAGTTTTTCTTTTGGGGTTGAGGGGAAATAATAAAAATGGTTATAATTAACTCTAATTATTATGTAAAAAGTAATTTTTACCAACAAGCATACTTTTATTGTCACTTAGCATACCTAACACCTTCGCAAGTTTTGCTGAGGCAATTTTTCTAAAGAAAACGTTTTACTTACTGATTTTCTTGCTGCAGTATTTTTGGTTGCTAAACCATTCCTTCTCTATAGCATCAGTAGTGCTTGAAGTAAATTATAGTCTTGTTAATTTTTTACCCAGACAATTTCCCAATTGCATTATATAGGCGTTAAGCACTATTCTGACAAAAAATTTGAGGAACAACTTTTTTCCAGTATTTGAGAGTTCCATCTTCTGTCACAATGTGTATAGATTAGTATGATGGATTTTTCTTAGAATTTTTGTCTCGGTAGGAGATTATAAGTGCTTGTTACTTTTGAAATTTTTTTTTTTTACCAACCTGTGCAAATTTTACCTCATTTGGAATATGTTTCCTTCGCCTCCCATTGCCAGTTAGATGTTTGTTTTTCTGTAACAGTGTTTTTGCAAGGTGAATGCTTGTGGAAACATTATCTATGAATGAATGATATCCATTATTCAAGTAATTTCCTAGTGTTAACAATTTTTCAACCACTACATATCCGAGTCCATTCTTTTTTATTTCTTCTTTATAGTCATTTGACTTTGCACCTTGATAGCAAAAGAATTCCAAATAGTACTTTGAAGTAGACTCGCAAACCATCTAGAACTCGATTGTCCATTTATGATGTTTTTTGTTGGGAAGATACTGCTAAAATAGAGTGACGATGAGTACCAACTAACAAGTCTGGCGCTGTGTTGTGTAAATTTGCCGAAAAGTTTTATTGGCATAATTCACCAAGGAGTTGAACTCACTGCCCAGATCATAATCGGAATGCTCTGATGGTGCCAGTCTGCTGTTGTCTAGCATTTTCCGTTACTATAAGCTGTGTCATCAAGGCCATAGTCACTTTCAGATAAATCAGTATTTGACATAATGTTTTTTGTAATTATCAGTATAACATTTATTGGGGGGAATGAAACAATTTTTAACCTCTTAGGTATGGCTGAATTTTGCAGGGGGCAGACTGCAATGCAGAAAACATGTAAACGATACAGCAGTACAGTGTGTGAAAAGTAACAATTCATATCCGACCCTGGCATAACAAAAACTGATATTTTGTCTGTATACAGTTAAAGTGGTACAAAATGTAACAACAAAAGAAGTGTGAAATATAACATGAAAATAATATTTTAGTTCAAATTTAACCCACTAGAATGAACCATTATGGTAGTGCATCATGCCTAAAAGGAAACCACGCTGAATGGTATTAATAAAAATTGCAGTTGATACGAATACAACTGCTCTCAGTTAACGTTTCCGCATTGAAGTCACCGAAAACGCTCGGCCATTTGAACATTGGCAGTACACCTAATTGTTTTCTACCTAGTGCTTCCCCCCATCATGTTAGTGCATTGCCAATCATTCTTTGCCAATCATGCCAATCATTCTTTTGAAGTGATTAAAAGTAGTCCCGTTATTAAATGCTCCTTCTTTTTTTTCTGTTTACTGTAAGTGTGATGCTATTGATGTCTGAAGTTGCCATCCTGTCCCAAACGGTAACTGCACACATTGGTAAAAGGATCCAAGAAAGAAGTTGTTGCTTTACTTAAGTAGATTATTGTTAGCAGTGTAGCATTCTACTTGTCATGTGGGGGAAGGAAAACCATTTCAAGAGAAATTCGTGCACTCGGGCATTTTTTATGTTTGAGGAAAACAGCTTTGATTCTCTCCTGATGCAGAAGGGTTAATTAAAAATTATAGTAATGAATAGATAAATGAATGGAGCAGCCCGATCACACTTCTACAAATTTTTGCCACAACACAAGAGAAGTGCAATTGTGCTTTGCCGCACTCAAATGGTGAATGGAACTATCTATTCAATAGGTTCTTTAGCTTTAAGTACCACTTTCTACTTCAAGTACTTTTACGTTCTTTATTGCCCACCTCTATGGTAGCAACTGCTCAGTCAGTACTGCACCGATACCAGGCATGCCTGTTAGCTTAGAAAATAAGACATTGTTAGATTTTTATATTTCAAGTGTAATATCAGTTCCTTTGGTGATAAGAACAGGAGAGCAAAGCAGTAGGTTTAAGAAAATCCATGTGAAGGTCAGTTTGATATTCAGAACTACACCATTGGAGAGGAGAGGTGTTTTTTATTAATTTGCACTGCTTAGGTAAAAACTGCAACATTATTTTAGTTTTAAGGTTGAAGTGAAACAGTGTGGTTTTTTTACAGGGATTGATGTGTTAAAATTCCCATTAAATGATTTGCTCAAAAAAAAAATTCAGCCAATATGTGTTCAGGTTCACATGTGAGTTTGGTTTTGAGTAAACAAAATATGTTCTAAGGGGTGGTTGGAATATATATTTGCTGTGTACTTAGAAATGAACTTCATGAGTTATGGATTAGAAGATTGATAATCTGTTAAAACTTTGTCTTATAGCATTTTGTGATAATGAATTATTAATGAAACATATAAGAGATTTTTTATAATGTGGTTGATAATTACAAAATACTGATTTTTCTCCTTTCAGCACATTTAAGTGGGCATTAACGTGTGGAAATAAGGTTCCTATAGAAGAAGGCTTGGAGCATCCAGAATTACCTGGTATGTTTTTTAAAATTTTAAATTAGTCATTTCATACTGAACAACATAAAGAAGGATGTAAAATCTGGACACAATGTTAGTGTATTTTTTCCTGTCCTATATCAATCCTCTGGTTCTGTTGCTATTTGTGCAGACATTTGTTGAGTGACATGTTTAGGATCATTAACTGTAAGAAAGGAGATGAAAACTCCATGAAAAGGGAAAGGTTAAAAAAAGTGCTTTGATAACTAGGTGGAAGTTCTGTTCAATATCATATTTTGTAAATATAAATAATAACATCAATTTCTTGCTGGCCAGGTGGTGTAGTGGTTAGGGGAGCCTGACTGTGATACTGAAGGGCCCCGTGTTTGAATCCCAGACAAGGCATGAATGTGAAACTGTCTTGTCGCTTCATAGAAGGTAATGAATGGTGCCTGCCTATTAGGTGCCTCCACAATAAAATGGCTGCCACTTCTGGCCTCAGGGGTGGCCAGTGTTGTTATAGGCAAGTGCCCACCATTGGGGGGCGACCATTAATTTTGGTGTGAAAGTGATAATTATCCAAATTGCTGGCTGTATTTAAAAATTTCACTCGGGGCAGATTAGCCTCCTGATATGTCATTTTGAAAATATTATACTCCTGAAATATAATTTTTATTTTTTAATTTGTCAAATTTGCTATGTCGCTTACGAAGGGCTAGTTTCTAGTAAAAATTCCTTTTCAGTTCTTCTGTTTCCATGTGATGTATGCATTTTAACTTTTATTAGGTTTCCTTCAAGTTCTTGTAATGTAAAATTTAATAAATTCCTTTTTTTTATAGTAGTCAATATTTTCTTCTGGTAAAGACCTATGTGATATTTATCCATGTATTAATAATACTTAGATGCTAAACAATTAGGCATGGTGTATTCATTTATAAAATATGGAAATGCTTTTTGGAGTCAGAAAGGTAAACTGAAATAGAAGTATTTTTTAACTTCTACTCTAGGAATATAAAGCTTAAATAACCAAGATTTTCATTTCAGTGCAGTGGGAGTGAGTTAATATCTTTCACAGGGTGGTGCAAAATTTTATTAAGATTGCTTTCCGGTTGATCATTTAAACCCGTATTTTCTTTTAAACACTATTTTAATAATACTTATCTTTGTTTGCATTAAATTTGTATTAAGCTTTGATTTGAAATTCATTCAAAATATTGATAAAAATACTGCTTACTTTATGCTAGTGTCGTACTGTTCAAAAAGCTGACTATGGATTTCTGTTTTTTAATATTAGTGCCTTTGCTAATTAATTTACAATTTTCTTGTGAAAGAGTTAGGAATGTGTTTGTATGCAGTGTGAAAACCTAGGAGCAGTGGCTGGAAGCCTTTGCTTTATGGATGCCCATTTTCTCTAGAGCTGAGCAAAATTCAGCCTAGAGTTGGCAGCATTAGTTTCACAGGATTGCTTTGTGTAACTCAATTTAAGTGCACTGTAAGTCTGTCATAGAGGAGGAATGATATTTAGTAAATTATTGTTGCTCTAATATGTGTATTTGTCAGATAGGTTTTTGATAGTTTATTGTAAAAGAGTGTACCATGTGTATTTTAATTTTTCTGTTGTAGATGGAACTGGAGAGTTTTTAGATGCATGGTTGATGCTTCTTGAAAAGCTTGTAAATCCAAAAACTGTTCTAGAATCACCACATACTTTATCATCCAAACTTAATCAACAAGGGAGCTCAAGTTTTAACCCTGTTCTGTATTTAATTCATGTTCATAAGGTAATATGGTATTCATATCCACATTTTTTTATTCTCTCCTTGTGAATAGCATTGATTGGTACATAAAATTTTGTCAAGTTTGCTTATCATTTTGTTAATGTTTCTCATATATAGAGAGCTTTTGAAAGCATTATGTATTTGTGGGATAGAAGGCCTTTGCTTGTGTATGGAGAAAGGATTGCAGAGTCTATATTAACTATAATATGCCATCTTCTAAAGGGGGAAACTATAATAAAAGTAAGTTCATATGATTTTGTTGAGGGATCTTTATGTATGTATGTGTGTGTATATCTTAATTTTACTATTCACTGTATTTTGACTTGTTTTTATTTGTATGTGGAATTATGAATTCTTAATAGTCCAACCGAGAGTGTGATTTGAAGGATCTGATTTATTATGATATTCAGCTAAACTTAACTATATTTAACTTATTAATACATTTATTATATTAATATTTAAAATTATACACAGTAGAAGTTCAGAAATCCGCAATGCTTCCAACCAGAGGTTGTGCGGATTTTTGGATTTTGCTGGTTTCTGGAAAGAAAAGCCAAATCATAATATCCAGACTAAAAGTGCAAAATAAATAAGACAGATATATTTAAATTATTATATACAATAATGTACATTATTTTATTATATGCAATAAATTATTATATGTATATATGTATTATATTATTCATTTATATTAGTGATTACAGGAATATTTTAAAGCATTAAGAACATATACAAAAGAAACGTGTAAAAATAAGGGATACTAATAAAGCATAAAATATTTCATTTTTTTTATTTGTTTCAAACTTAAATTCTACAGGTCATAATCTCTTGCTCTGTTCTAAATATTTTAGGTATTTTTCACCATGTTGCAAATCCACATTAAAAGATATTTTCTCACTCCTATCAAATTCGTTATCTGTGTCGGTATCGGAATAGTTTTCTTGCTGTGGCGAGTTCCAATGATTTCATCATCGGTTATCTCATATCCCAGTATTGGCTCATCTGAACACATCATCCATACTAAAAACCTCTTCTGGGCTAAGATCTTTTTTCTGCCACTATAACAGAATCATTATTATTCAGTAATTATGACGTCATTATTGGATAAATATTTTTTCTTCAGTATTTCATTCTCCAGTTTCTGGAACCTATAAATTCAATGTTTATATTTTGAGAAGCAGCGCGGATTTCAGGAGTTGGCGGATTTTTGGTATTTGACTGTATTTAATTTGAACAATTTTTTTTGTTTATGAGATACTTAATTAGCCTAATGTAATTTATTCACTTGTCATAGTGAGAAAATATTTTCTACCTATTCCTCAAACTTAACTACACTGGTTATTATAAATTAAGAAAAAATTACAAAAATAGCGATAACTCCCTCAAAAATAAGCCAAACCGTGTATAATTTGAATATGTTGCCAAGTAAGAGTAGCTGAGTAAAACTGCAGTATGCAAATTAGTGGCGCTGCACTCGGGATACGTCATCTGCGAGGAGCATAAAGGTTCATGTTTGAGAGCAAGCCCACATTTTTCACTGTGATAGTGACATCAGAAATCTGAGATAGACAGTTCATAACAATGACCTTCAGGTATCATTTGCCTGCAGAACTATGATGGAGAGCCATTGGGAGACTACGGGCAGGACAAAGTGAGGTAGAAGTGGCCAGATGGCTAAATGTGAGTCCTTCTGTGGTTCATAGACTTTGGAGGCAATTTCAAGCCACAGATTCAGTATCTAGGAGGTTTAGCCAAGGACGGCCAACTGCTACGACGAGCGCCAATGCCTGATATTTGACATTATGTGCACGCGGGAATAGAACCGCTACTCTGACTCTTCTTAGATCCCCCCTTGCTGCAGCCATTGGAAGGTTGGTGTCAACGTCAACTCTGTGTAGAAGGCTTCACAAAGGTGGTATGTTTGCGAAGTGAGGAGCCATTTGCATGCCGCTCATGTCATGCCGTAGGAGGGACCATTTGCAGTGGGCACAGTAACATGTCCGCTGGGCACCTGATCAAAGGAGGGTTGTTCTCTTTATGGATGAGTCCAGGTTTAGTCTAGAAAGTGGTAGTAGGTGTTATTTGATCTGGAGAGAACCTGGAACCTTTTATCATCTGTCAAACATCCGTGAAAGATGCCTACGGAAGAGACATAGTGTGTGTTTGGGTGCACGTACAGACCTCCGTGTCTTTCCAGGGGGAACCTTGAATGCTGAGGTTTATAGAGATGACATATTTGATACTTATGTGAGCCCATATGCCGGGGCAATAGGTGATGCTTTCCTGTTACAGGATGACAATGCAAGACCACTCAGGGCTTGCATAATACATGATTATCTTCAACAGGAAACAATTATGCGCATGGAGTGGTCAGCTCGATCCCCGGACTTGAAGCCTCTCGATCATGTTTGGGATGCTTTAGGGAGATGTCTAGCTGCTCTCAATCTGCCGCTGAGACCCTTGCCGCACGTGCAACTGCTTTGCACAAGCAATGGGTCTCGCTTCCTATGAAACTGATAGACCGCATAATTAAAAGCATCACACATTGCTGTATTGCTTCTAGAGGCGGTCATATTCCATATTGAAGGTACTTTTCCTATAGCAAACTGAGAACTTCGATTTGTTCATTTTATGCATGTGCTAATTTCTATACTACCATAATTGTCTGATAATTTCTTTTTGTGTTATTTTGATACCTTACTATGTGTTGTATATTGTGAGTAAGTTTCATAAAATTCTACATGTAATTTTTTCAGTAATCGTGATTTTGTGATTTTTCCTTAATTTATAAAAAAACAGTGTAATATACGAGGGTTGGAACTTTAATAGTGGCAACTATATATTTACAAGGAATACAAAAGTGATTCATGTCACCATGTTTTACAGTCCTTCAATATAGTCGCCAGCATTGTGTACAACACGTTTCCAGCGATGTGGAAATCGCAGAATACCTGTAGCAGCTCCTGTTTTGTTGATAGTTTGAATGAACCGGTCTACTGCCGCTAGAATCTCAGGAACAGTTTGGAAGCGAGTGCCACGAAGTGGTTCCTTCATCTTAGGAATTAAGTCATAGTCACAAGGGCTTAGATCTGGGGAGTATGGTGGGATGGTAAAGCACTTCCCAGCCCCATTGCTTGAAGAAATCAGTCACAGCTTGCGCTGCATGCGGCCCAGCATTGTCATGCAAAATGAGAGGAGCGTTCTGCAGAAAGTGTCGCCGTTTTTTTCTCAAAGCTGGTTGGAGATTGTGCTCCAAAAATAAGCAGTAATACTGCGCAATGACGGTCTGCTGTGGGGGAAGGGTATGCGTTAGGATGACACCATCACAGTCGTACACAAGAATCGCCATACCTTTCACATTGCTGGGGTTCTTGGCTGGTACGATCGGGCCCAAGTCTCATCCAGCGTAATGATACGGCGTAAAAAAGCATCTCCTTCGTGCTCATAGCGCTCCAGGTGGGTTCGGGCAGCATCGTATCGTAGCCATTTCTGCATTTCCGTCAATTGATGTGGAACCCATCGTGAAGCAATTTTTCTCATGGACAGGCATTCCTTCAGAATGTGCAGCACAGTCGTATGCGCTAATCCTGTTTGTCCGGCCAGCTGACGAATCGTTTGGCGGCGATCACTGTCCATTAGTGAGGCAACAGCTTGCACGTCTGCATCGCTGACACTCGGATGACCTGGGCGCAGCATGTCTTGCACGTTTTGCCGTCCTCCATTGAATGCTTTCACCCATCTTGCTACGGTTCTGTAAGGCAATGCAGATTCTCCGCAAGCCTCTTAAAGCCCTTGATGACACTGTCGTGCTGTACGACCTCTGGCACATTAAATTTTTATCCAACATCGTTGTTCTTGTTTTGAAAACATCCTGACAACACTTACTTTAGACCGCGAGCTAATACAAGGATCTGTTCTTCGCGTCACTCCACATGCGCATGACGTAGGCAGGACGAGTCTTTTTGCTGAGAGGTAAGGTAGGTATGTAGTTCACGTGTGGTATACGCGATATTGTTTGGTTTTGTTGCGTAGCGTTTTTTCAGCTGTGTTGCCACTATTAAAGTTCCAACCCTCGTACATATACTAACAGTAAGGCCGAAAGTTACGCATTTACAAATGTATTTTGATAAATTTTATTTTTTGGATAACATATCAGATACGGTCTTTTGCACAATTAAGAACCTTTTTTCCATCATCTCAGTTGAATTACGGACTTTGCTATGTATTATTTTTGTACTCTATAATATGGTGTGCATGTTGTTTAAAATTCAGTTCTATATTTTTGAAGCTGTGCGAGGGTAAGGAATTCCTAATGATTCATTCATTGGCTAAATTTTCATTATATTAGCTGTTAAGAATATTTTTTTTTTTAGGATCTGTAATGAGTCTGCTTATAGTTCCCAAGTATGCTGTGATTTTAAATGGCTATTTTTGTGAAATTTTTTCATCTTTGCAAAATCATTGCATAAATAAGTGTGAATAAATAAAGAAAAAAAATTGATTTGTATCTGTGCACACATACAATTTTAGATTTAAGCATGTGAACTTTTTATCATGAAAGACTCCTGTTTCTCATCTGACAGCATTATCTGAATTGTATGAAACTTCATCTGAGCATTCATCATTTTATTACAACTTTTGATTTTATAAATCGCCTGTTGTTTTAAACTTCCGTTTTGCAGTAGGTGTCAGCCGTATCTTATTTGCTGTAATTAACAGATTTGACACAATCACTTCAGGTTGTGTACCATAGAGTCCACTACTACACCACCTCCAATCAGAATCATCTTATGTTTTTGCCCATTAGTACATGGCATTATCATGAATGAAAAGAAATGTTCCAGTATGGCTTCATGGAACAGGCTAACATGTCTAGTTACCCCTCTACAAATAGCAGTTGCCTGCCATTATGCCACTGTTTAGAGCTAGTAGCTGAGTATGTCTATTGTGATATCTTAGATTCTTCCCACCAACACAGATATCTTTCATATAGACATCTGTGCATCATAGCCTTTTCATATCGTGTAATCTGACATTTAGAATCTGATTGCAGGCTTAAATGAAGTGTCATTGGAGAACAAGGCTTTGGCTTGTTTCTGCATCATCTAATATTGGTAAATCTGACACTTTTGCAGATGTAATGTCCAGTTTGCAGATTTCAGGTTGTATTTTCCACAGACATTCCCCCTCTCATTCAGACAGGTTCAGGTGGGATTTTCTAAAAATCAATTGTTTCTCTTAATTTTTTATTAACAGCATTTAATTATTTTTGTAAATATTTATGGATATCATGAAAAGGATGTGTGGTTGAGTTTTATGGTTTTACCCATCTGTAACATGAATAAGAGCCAGTTATACTAGAAGGAACTTCAAGGAAGACTTTGCTTTTTATGCACAGGTAGCCCTTGCATGCTTTGCGATGTTCAAATAACTTTGGAGGTATTTGTATTATTTAATTGGTAAATGCTTGAAAACCATAGTTAAACCAAAATATAAGTTGTTAGAATTTCAGAGCGAAATAATTCTTCAAAATATAATGAAGCTGTTGTGCCTTACAATAGTATGTGTAATTATCCACAGTAATCATGCAACATCTTAAACAGATGTGTAATGTTTTGGTTTAAAAATTTACAGAAAATGCTTGCATAGGTAAATATGTATTTTTTTGCATCTAATAAGTACACTGGTGTGCAAAACTTAAGCAACAGGTGTTCTTTTTGCTATAACTCCACTAGAAATCATCTGAGAGACATGAAATTCAGATGTGAGAGACAGCATTTTGTATTTAAACGATGACGAAAACATAGTTGCTCAAAAATGAATACAATGCATACAATATTGAATCAAACAAAAAAGGCTTTATCGAACCCATAGTGTCGTTACACATGATTGTCTGTACAAGAGGAAGAACATCATGCAGATGTTCCTTAGTGTGGGATATGCCCTCCCCTTACTGCAATGATTGCTTTGCACCGTCTATCCATAATCAGCACCAGATTGTTCAACAGATCTTGAGGTAAGAGCACCCATTGCTCAATCAGCATCTGTTTCAGTTGTTGGAGGTTCCCCAGAGGATGTAATCATGCCGTAAGGCGTCTCTGCAAAGCATCTCTCTTATGTTCTATGGGATTTAAATCGGGGAAATATGCTGGCCAGTCCATTCGAGTGATACCTTCACTTTCCAGTAACTTCTGAACAGCAGGAGTCCAGTGTGGCCGTGCATTGTCATCCATAAAAACGAAGTCCACTCTAATGGCACCTCGGAACAGACGCACAAGGGCAAGGATTACCTTCTGACAATAGCGATCTCTGGTTACAGAACCTCTGTCGATGGAGCTGTCTACTCGTTCAGCATAATGCCTCCCCAGACAAGAACTCCTGGACAACCGCAACGGTCTCTTTCTGTGATGATACTGGGAGGAAACCGTGTCCCGACTTCTCTCCAAATCAACTGCTGTTGAGAATTGCTTGTGCACCAAAACAACTCTCATGCGTAAAGAGGACATGACTCCATTGATGAGATATCCAGTTTTTGTGCTCCTTGTACCACTCTATGGTGGGACCGATGGCCAACTTTCAAAGGGATGCAGCCTTCAGGACAGCGGGCAAATAGGCCACCTTTGTGAAGGCCTCTGGACACAGTAAACCGTGACAATTGTCGCCTAGTTGCTGTATGCAGTTGCTGATCTTTAGTGCTTGCTGACAGGTTTCGGGCTTTTTTCGCCTGCAGGATGATATGTCGGTGATCCACTGCAGTTATGTTCCTGGGACTGCCTCCACCACCTTTCTAGCATCTGTACCTATAGTTTGGAAGGCTTTCCAGGTGCACGAAACGACACTTTTGTTGATTCCCAGCTCTTTAGCTATGCTGACACACTACTCGCCTCTTCCAGCTTTCTGATTATTCTTCCACTTGTGAAGTCAACCAGGTGATTTCTTCTAGCCATATTTAACGAAAGAACTCACTTGCAGCGAATGCCATTAATCGAATCTCCGTCCTTTCTTTTGTTATAATCTCGAGTTTAGCGTGCCAACCGCACTCGTTTTGCATACACTCACGTCGCCTGTGACATTTTGTTCTTGACATTTACATGAGCATGACCTTTCTACTGAATTACGTATACATTGTACTGATCGCAAGAACCCCGTTTCTGCAATTTTATGGCTGTCTGATCAAAATTTACATTGTTGCTTAAGTTTAGCATACCAGTGTATATTGCACTTTACTTTGAAATGTATTCATTCATTTGCATGGAAGTAATGGCATATATTACATATTTAAATCTTAGATAATACATAATGTGTATACATGTGTGAAGTAATGATGAGGGGATAGTCTTTAATATTTTGTTTTTAACTGCAAATATAGGAAAGATTGTCCAAGGGGGATGATGTACGGACACCTGTTTCGCAGGCTCCTCCATCAAGTACCTCATCTGCTGCTACTTCTGCAAACAGAATTGTGACTCGCCGTAGGCGCTTACTAGAAGGAGATGATAGTAATGTGAATCAAGACCATCTAGTTCAACTTATAGATATGGGGTTTTCCAGAGGACTAGCAACTGAAGCTTTGCTGAGTACCAATTCTCTAGAACAGGCAACAGATTATCTTCTTAGTTACTCTGCTGCATTAGGGAGAGGCTCTACTTCTGGTGCTGCTTCGGTGAGTTTAAGTGGATGAAGTGTTAATTTTATCGCTTCGATATTGTATGTTTATTTTATTACAGCCATAAATTGAAATTTCGTGTTACTTTAGTGGGTTAATGTGAGTTTTATGTATCTGCTTCTTTTTGCCTTCTGAAAAGGATGGGTGTTCTGTATAATTTTAATCTCGCTTGTTTGGGATTTGTCCTTAAACATGCTTTTATCCACCATTTTTTTTAAATGGAAAGTAGTTTAATTATGTAGAGAAAGCATTTTCATCAAACTCTTCATCCAAGTAGTTGGGAGAATGAAGATCTCATTGAGGGCCTGCGATCGTGGAGCTCTGAATGTGTGTCCAGGCATAATTTGTAATTAAGCCAGACATGCAAAAATAAATTCCTGTAAAGGCTGCTTTTAATCGAAATATTTAGATTGTTCCATATGTTTTTTTAAATGTTAGGTTTTACAGTATAAGCAGAAATCCCAGTATTTCTAATTAAAAATAAAGTGTGATATAGGTAATGATTTATATTTGTATATTAAAATTATTTCCATTCAATAATGAAGTATAAAACTTCATAATGTAAATAAAGCTCCCTATAACACTTTTTTGCTATTTTATTCTACCGTATTTTAAGCTGATTGCACAATATGCAGCACAATAAGCTTCAAATGGGTGTTAAAGAGTATCACAGGTTTGACATACAATTGCAAATCATGTTCATAAAAATGGTTAACCGTAAGGACATTCCAAATGATTAATATGTTTCATGGAATTTTGGCATCGTTTATGTGTGTTTAAAATTTCAGAGAGAATATTTCATCATGGAAGGAGGAATACGAGACACCTTTTTCCTCTGCAGCTATTGGTGGTCTAAAGGGGTGTGGCATCCATCTCACATTACTTTGACAGATTTTTGTAATTTAAAAATTAGATGATACACAACCATAAAGACCTTTAATACCTATGTGTAAAATTAATAATTATTTCATATGTCTATATTATAACTTTTAACTTAATTTTTTGACGAAAATTGAACATAAAATAAATGCAAGAAATAATGAAACATAATCAAATGAAAAATGAATGAAATGAAATTAAATTTTCCAAATTAAAGTAGTTTTAAAAGATAATAAAGAAAAATTCATGAAATGCATTTAGGTAAATTGAACAAAATTTATAATTTTTCTTGAAAGGCATGTGATAAAAATAGCTGTTAAACTGCAAATTGCATTCTGAGTGAAAGAAAATTATAGCATTCCCATTATATACAAGAAAAAATGTATTGAAATTTCTGGAGCCGTAGAAAATGTTTCAGACATTGTTATTATTTTAGTTCAAATAAATGCCAATGTTAGAATGATATTTAATGTAATTAAAGTCTTACATCTTTTCCAATACTTTGGAATGTCTGGATTGTATTACAATGTTTTCAGTGAAGAAGGATGAAGTATGCCTCAAACTTGGAATAATGGGCACATTTAGCAGGTCATTTACAGTGAAGAAAACGTAACCCTTTATTTAAGGAAAAAAAAAGTTACTAGAAGTAAATTTGATATGAACACACAAACTAGCAAGCTACCAGATTTCTGCATTATCTTTTAAAAGATTCTTAGAAGTATTACAGAAAAGCATTGTATATGAATTTAGATATTTAATTCACCATACCTAAAAACTTCACCTTTCCTTCATTGGTAGGTGTTTAATGTTGGTGATTCCCATGACATGGTATGGGTCTGCCTTAATTATTTTCTTGGGTTATCTGTCCCATATGTTTAACCTCTGATGATAGCTTGTATTGGAAGTTTTCAGAATTAAACTTAATGTTACTGTCTCTCTCTTTTTTTTAGAATATTTGATCATGTGCATTTTTGCTATGTCCTGTCATGATTATGTCATCAGAATACACCTCTTCATTTTCTGTAATAAAACAAAATTTTGCTTTCGGAATGCATGCTGATGATATTCCAAATGGCATGTTCTTAAAAACTGGTAGTTACCAAAAGAAGAACACAAGTCTGCACTATGCTCATTCAAAGCAGCTTACCAAAATCCACCCTTTAAATTAAGTACAGAAGTTAATGTCTTTCCTTCTGTCCTGCTTATTAACTCCTCAGCAATTGATATTATGAGATATTCATATTTGATGGCTTTATTCAAATTTCTGGTATCCAAACATTCCATTCCACTATCAAACTGTTAACCCAGTGTGCTGGCATACTAATTTTCTGAACAATTCCTAGAAATTCTAAATTGTCCTGTGCTGGCTTTAGATTGGCATTCATCTTATTTTCAGGATTCAGCTCATTTTGATAAGGATTACTAAGAAAATTAACCTTAAAAAAATATCCATATGTGCCTTTATGATATCGTCTTTAGTAACTGAAAGAGTCTGATAACTTTTTCTTATCAAATTTAATCTTTGACAGCTTTTAAAACTCAAGATTGGTTTGGAAGATCCATTTAAAACACTAAATTTCGAAGCACTATTACTGTCATCATTAGCACTAATATTCAATAACAAACCAATTTCTGGTTTGAAGTTAAAATGACCATGATACTTGCTACATCTCTTTTACTTAGCTGATTGATGTAGTGCAAGATTTATGCACTTATATGGAGATACTGGCAACACAGTAGTTTAAGTTTCTGTGTCAAATTTTGAGTTCAGTTACATTATCTTCAACATTAACTATATATAACCATACATTACCTAATGATTTATCTTTATCAGAATTCACTATTTGTGTTGACACACTATCAGTTTATGAATCAGCATTTTGCTCTTCACTCTTACATTATTCACTTTCTGGTAACTGTTGTTTTCAAAATTGTGTATCGGTGCAAAATGATTCTTAACTTTACAAATTAGCACAATTTTCTATAAGCTAAGCAATCATGCACACAGTTATTATTCTGAAATCTTTCCACAGCTTTTAAACTGAAACACATCCTCACTCACACGTTTCTTTTTAAACTTTGCTGTTTCTTTTGAATTTTTTTAAGTTATTTTTATTGATTTGTGAAGCAGATGATTTTGTCTCAGACTGAAGTCTGCTGGTCTGTCATGCTCGAAGAAAATCTGCTGCGTTCTTTAACGTTGGATCTGGTTCCCTTATGAAATGCTTCAGAAAAGATTTTTCTCTAATGCTTGGAATTAATCTGTGTCTGACAAGCCTATTTTCTTGATAACCAAAATCACAAGTAGATTTAAATGTCTGAAGCTGTTTAAATATTTGTCTAACTGTTGGCTTTCTTGTTTGGAACAGGTAAACAAAATTGAATATTTGAGACACCAAGTTGTCTTAGAGGGTAATAGTTTATAATTTTTTCCATAACACTATCAACAGTTTTCTAACTTTTTACCTTTCTACGCTTTGAAAATATTGAGTAACTGCATTGTCTTTATAGTGTCTGGATTGGTTTCTTTTTGTGCAACAGTTAAGTAGTTCTTCTATTGTGTCCATTTGTTTCATATTTCAGCTAAGCTACTGCTTATAAATTTAATTTCTTTTCCAGGCCAAAGTGCTTTGATTTTCAGTGACAGTCAGAAAATTTAGTTAATATAATTTCTATATCACACTCTGTGAAAAGCTCTGAATAGTGGTAGATCAACCTGTATTCAGTTCCTGGAGGACAGGCTTTTTGCTTGGTTTTTTTGTGGTTTTTCTCTTGTGTAATGTGGACATGAGCCAATTTCCCTTAGCCCCCTATCCATAGGTAGATAGGCGTCGTGTGCTGGGCCATAATCAAATAAAACAAGCCCAAAAATAACATATGAAAGATCATTAGCATTTTCAGTTATGGCATATGGGATCAAAAAAGCTTGGTACCTTATAATTTATACTTTTCTTGTTACACAGACACAATACTTAATTACTAAATAGTAGTCATAATTCATTACTATGACACAGATACTGACAAGCCAGATAACTTAAAAATTGTAATTATCTTTGGAACAGCCGCATAGATACAGTACAATTGTATCTGGTCCATTAACAGTTGCGGTTGTTAATTATATTTCAATGAATATGAGAAATAAAAATTAAAATTGTAGGAAAAAAATACCTGGCTCAATTGAGTTAGTAAAAAAAAGGCATCTGGATTCAGTAGTGTGAAATGTGCTAGATAATGTCTAAGAAATTGCAGGGAGGAAAAAATTTTAAATGTAGAATCATATTATCTGAGGTAATTTGTTTATGCTTTTATTCATAATTTATCGTTTATTCTATCATACTTTTCAATTTGTATGTGAAATATCTGTCATGTTATTTATGCAAAGTATTTCTTTTAATTTCTAACAGTTTGCTACTTAGCTTAATATATGTGAGATGTGGCTCACTTTTCACATTTCTACTTATTAATTTCATACATTAATTTCTTATGCAATGATTTGAAATAAATTGTAAAATATTTTTGTCGGAGTTTTACTGTGTGTAAACATAGTGCTGGTCCTTGGTTTTTAGTTTATGATGGCATTTTATAGTCTTAAAAATGTTCAAATTACCTCGATTATGTTCTTATTCATTGTGGTTTCATCTATTAGCTGTTAAACTAAATAAATTATTTTGAAAATTTACTTGTATGAAATTCCTTAGTTTTTGTGTGATGTTAGGAAGTAATGATAGATTTAAAAAAAATAAAAAGTGCTGTATCTTATTGTGTTTAACTTAAATGTGTAATATAAAAACTCAAATTAAATCTGCTAATTTCTTTTAATTATTTAGGTACTGGAAGGGGCATACACTTTTTTAACACTAATGTGAATATTAATAAGTACCCTGAAATCTAAAGAAAATATTTTCATGTGCCAAAATAGGCAGTGTGCATCTTGAATTGAGTATTTTGGTATTTTTCACCGAAGTATCTGATGTTTAATAAACTGTTTTTCTAACTAGAATTTAGGAATGGATTGGGAAATGTCGGAAGAGGATCAGATGCTTCGAGCAATAGCAATGTCTTTAGGAGAAAATGTTTTGGTATCTACAAATCAAGTAATATTTGTTTTTCATTTTATAAGAATTTTGTATATTTTGAAATCATTTACGCAGCCTTTTAAACTTTCTTTTGATTGTGTGTTTTTTCCCATCTTAATATTTAATTTTTATGTATTGAGCAGAGTCTTAATATGAAATGTACCAAAATATCTCCTATTTCTGTGAATGCATTCACAAATGTCTGATGTAAATTCACATTTTAAGTTCTGTTCATCGTCGTTACTAATGTGAGTTAGACAATTCACTCCCTAGTTTTCTGCAGACTTATATTCTTAAATTTTAATTTCTATTCCTGGTTACTGTTGATGTTAACTTATGTAACAAATTCTGTTTTTGAATGGTGCAGGATTATCATATGTATGTTACTAATGATGCAATAGACAGGAGAAACATATCTTAATGATTATTTAATACCGACTGCACTGTATAGTTGTTTTAGAGTATTAATAAAAATTGTAAAGTGATAAATAGTTTGCTGAGATTAGTCTTTATGTACTTGTATTTTGATGTAAATAAAAATAATTTGCCATTATGTTAGTGCATGATATATGTGCTGATGAGATAAGCGAGGTTGAAGGTGAATCCATTTAACTTACTTGTGGTATTCAGATGGGTAGTGATGTTATAATGTAATACAAATGATAATATGTAATTTAAATAATGTATAGCTACAGATTGATTGATATATCTTAAAATAATTACTCTAGATTAGAAAAAAGAAACTTACATTATGAGATATAAAAAATATGAAATCCGTAGCTTGCAGCCCGCCAGCGGCTGAGCGCTAAAGATGCTGAACACTGGTAGTTCGGTCCGAGGTTCGAATCCCGCGAACGGGCTGGCTGCATGGGCGTTTTCGTGGTTTTCCCCATGTGTAACGTGTATACGAGTCAGTTTCCCTTAGAAAGCCCTCCACGAAGGCATCCCTCCCTTTAGGCAGATAGCCCTCGCGTGCTTTGCCATAATTGAATAACCTAACCTAACCGTAGCTTGCAACAATTGGCATGAAAGTGGAATAAGCTAACACATGAGCGGAAGTCAAAGTACCCTTTACAGTTCAAATATTGAACTCAGAATTAAAAGATCTACAATTCTATACGGGAAATAAGCACTTAGATGCAAAACAGAAGCTACAAATTCAATTAAATGTAAAATAAACCCTGAAAGTAAAATGTTAAAGGAACAAATAAATGCATACATAAAAGAATACACAACACTACTGTAATAAGGGGAAAAGTGAAATCGTAAAGGATTTGAATATTTATAACTGTATTGAAACTTTTTCTGGTGGGAAAGAATGAGACCTGAGTGGGCAAAACGGTCATATCCGTTGATAACGTAGGTACAAGTATATTTAAGTTGTCAGATTATTGGAGATGATTTTATAGAAAAACGTTGCAACTAGCATTCCGCACCGCCCATGAGGAATTGCGTATGAAATAGGTAATTCTGATTTTCTGCAAAAAGCAGGTACAACTCTCAAACACATTTCATTTATCTCATCATCATTTCTCATTAATGTGAAGTAAGGAGAAACAGACAGAAATAGAAGTTATAGTAAAAGGCATAATAATTGGTTAGTTAACATATAATACCTTACAAAATTGTCTTACTTGTTTTTACATTAAAAGAATAGCTTATGTAACCTCTGCAAATTTTCTTTCTATTAGGTGGAAAATGAACCAAATAAAACAGATGAGCAGAAAGAATTTGAATTTGAGCAGCAGCAAGAAGAACCACTTTCTACTCAGACACTGGATTTATTTACAGAATACGTTGCAGAAGCTTGCTTGAGGTTATCAGATGCTTTACCAGAGACAGTTTATAGGATTTGTGATCTTTTAATAGCTGTTGGTGAGAGAAACGGAGAAATCTGGCGTCATAAATTTCTTATTGATCGTTTTATTAAGGAGGTATGCTTTATTCTGGTTACAACAAGATATGTTCTATTAATTCTGTGTCCTTAACATGCTGTATTACATCTTATGCTTATGTTTCTTGAATGGGAAAGAAATAATTTGCTTACATCACATGGTAGTTATTTACTATTACATTATTATACATCGTGTGATTTAAGTAAATAATTTTTTCACATTCTTGAAATTTAAGGATAAGACGTAATACAGAAGTAGTTCATGGCTGTTAGAAACGAGATATTATTTATTAAACGAGATATATATTTATTTTCATAGACTATCTTGTTGCCTTATTTTAACCATTAATCAGAGTTAAGGTGTGGTGTCGGAGACATTCTTGAACCTGTAGCTGATGTCCAGAACCACATTTTTGAGCATCTGTGGTTGTGCACTTTAAAATTTTTTTTCTAGTTTTTGTCAATTTTTATTCTTTTTTTAACTTAATTTATTTTATGTTCAAGACTTAAAAAGGAAACCTCTCATTTCCTGAAGTTATATCGTGTCTAATCTTTGACAGTGGCACTTTTTTTTTTAGAAGTTTGTGAAATGATTGTTTGGATTAGTGTGAATGAAAAAGCAAAGCCTGGAAAATGATTATTATTTAAGTTAAAATATAAATGTGACAAGTGATATAGAAATATTGTAACATTGCTGAGTTCAAAAAGTGTTTTTAATTGATTATGTTGTGTCTAAGCTTCTTAATCTTCATCCTCCTGAAATTAAAAATCAGTATCTGGCTGTTGAGATGTAATTATGTCTAATGTCTTCATGATATGTAAAGCTTATGAAACTGGGATGGTGAAACATAACTATGTTGCAAGAAAAGTTCTATTTTAGGACTTGGTAGAAAATCTATTGATGATCGTGTTCTTGAAACTTCTGTGCTGGGATTTTATAAAACGAGTACAGTACAAAGTCCAAGATCTGGACTCGTTGGGACTTCGGCGATCCAGATTTGGCATTTTTCCAGATAGATCATCAGTTTAAAACTTGTAAGATGGCATATGGAAATTATAAAGATAAAAAAGAATGTGAAATTGTGATTTATGAATTAGTGAAGCATTTATGATCTAAAGGATAAGAAAATTTACAAAAAAAGCTTAATGTTTATTTGTTTACTTAATTAAACATTTCTCTCAATGTAAGTTGCTTTTTTATGCTAATATTTTCTCATTAATTCTGTAGACAGACATATTTTCTTATTCAGTTACAAAGTTGCACTGCTGAAGTCCTGTAATTGCTGTGTCGAGAATTCGGACTAATTTGTCCATCAAATTTTTTTCCGTTTTCAATAACCTCTCTGTCACTCTCTTCACTATCCATCGCAGTATTATCTGGATTGACAATCATACTACAGATTTCGCCGTCCGTTGATTGATGATTGGGGCATTGAAATCACAATGAAGGACTTCTGTTATACTATCGTCATTTATTACTGCTTCTCCACATTTCTCTACAAAATCCATTAATTGGAAAATTTCACCTTTGATATGCGATATTCGAAATCCTTCATATTAGCAGCTATCATCCGCACCGTGAAATATGGTAGCTGGCCATAAATTATGCCAAGTGTTTTTTAAAGCACCTGGAGACACATCCTCCCACGATCTTATGATGCTCCACACAGCAGATTTTATATTAAAATATTTTTTTAGAAAATTCTTGAATACTCTTGCCATTGTTCAAGTAATTTAGCATGGATTTTTTAAAATGCTACTTATATTTGCATTTCATTGCACACACTATTCCAATAGCCATAGGCTGAATGATCCGTTTGCTAAAAGGTGTTGACACCCCCCACTTCTACAGTTCCAGCCCCCACGCCGTGAAGGACAGATGTCTCAATCTTCTAAAATTGCTGTTTCTCACTGACTGTGCCAAATTGCTACCTTCTACTCAAGTTCAATTGAAAAGTGGCCTTCTTTGCCCTGTTATCAATCTGTTCTTTTAAAAGTCACATCATGCCTGCAAAATTAATTTCTGCCTTGGATATTTCCTCCCATTTTCACAAACGTTCTGATTTTAATGCCATATGCCAATGAACCTTTTAATGTCTAAAATCTTTTCTCTCAGCTTTTTGCTTTTGTGTTTCATTTATGTTATAAAAATAAACTACCAAAAAATTATTAAAATTACGAAATACAATATAATAACCATTAAAAATTACCAAAAAATTAAAACTTTTGACTTTGTATTTTTTCCTAGACTTAAAACTCACCTGACCTAATGTGGCTCCCTCTAGCTTGTGTCAAACTAACTAACTATGCAATTTCCTTTTTCTGCCCTCGCTAAAATATTTTTATGACGTAGAGGTACGTTTTAGCGCCATAGGCACTCCGAAATACTTAAGCATTGCCATTGACAGGCTTAATTATGGACATGCAATTTAGAGGAAAGGATAATACAGATCCATTATCTTTCACTAATCAGGTTTGCATTATCAGGTAAGGCAACTGAATTCAAATGTTGCCAAGCCTGGGATATAAAATAATTATCCAACCAATCATTTATTAATACTTGTGTCATCCATGCTCTTTTATTTGCACAATATATAACGGGAAAAATCATTACTCCTTTAAATATTTGAGATCGTGAATATTTTCCGATAATGAAAAGTTTGCACTTGTACGTTCCTGCAGCATTTGCGTATGCTAAATTTTTTGTTTTGCCTTGGAAACTTTGACAACAGTTGGAGCCTTTTCCGAAGAGGTTGCCTAGGTGTTTCGTTGTAAATATTGCAAAAAAAACACCAGTTTCACTAGTGTTTTAAATTCTTCTAGAGGTAACTTTTCATTATTAACAATTTCACCCAATTCATCTGGAAATAGTTCAGTTTCAGTATCAGCTGAAGCTTTTTCACCTGAAATTTTAAAATTTCTTGTATCATGGCAATTTTTAAATTTGGTTAACTAACCTGTCGAATATGTGCACTCAGTTTTTAAGTTAGTTTCTTCATGAAATACTTTGGCTTGAGCCATTAGCATTGGACCCGTTAATGGCACGCCGTCGCTGCGACACCCTCTAACCCATTCAACCTTCACTTTGTCATGATCGTCACTTTTAGCATAGCAAACAATTTTTCTGTTCTATATTGCAAGTAGAGTGTTGGAATACACAAAAAATTAGTGTACTGAGAGAATTAATCTGGAATTGTATTAGTATAGTTAGTTATTATACGTGCGTCTATTTGTTGCACATGCTTAAGGCTAATCTGAGTTCTGAATAAATAAACTTCCACATTATACTTAAGAATATCGAGGGCCGGCGCTAGGTACCGCTTGATGCAGTCTCTTCAGCTCCTAAATTCTGCTATGAAGCGTCTCCCTAGGTTCCAGTGGCATAGGTAGAGGGGGCAATGGGGACATATGTGCCGGAGTCCAGCATCCAGGCAGCGCCAAATTGATGCTACGAAATTTTTAATGAATATTTTCCTTCTGGGCGCATGGAAAGGGACACAAATTCTTCAGTTGTAACCATGCACTGAAAACCCTAGCTACACCACTGCTAAGTTCTAAATTTTTGCCGCCCTGAACTTTGGATCCCAGTGCTTTCCCTGAATTATAAAAATTCTGTCATCCCTTTATTTTGTTGTGTGGTGCTTTTAAAGGTCTAAATTCAAAAAATTTTTTCTTCCCTAAATTCTGCCTCCCTGTGCAGCCATACGAGTTCTGATGCCGGTTATGGGTTTATGTGAATAACACGTTATTCTCAATTCAAATAGCACCAAATGTACTATTTTGGCCTATGAGTTTCATTAAGAAAATTTATTTTTAGCGTATGATAAGAAATTTTTGTTAAATTTTTCCTCGTCCGCATTTAATTTAAATCTCTAAACATCGTCAAGTGTAATGCCATACTCTTTGTTATTCAATTAAAGATACGAAAAAAAGTTTTATCATCACTACAGGAATCATTACTCAAGTTATGCATTGATTAGCAAGCGGTGATAAAAGCAAAATAATTTAAATAATAATTCCCAGGGGGGGTCTAATGTAAAATCAATGATGTTCCTATGTAGAATGTTTTAGTTTGAGATGTGTGCGAAGCAGATCCACAGCTATGGAGCAAAATTAAGTGAAATTAAGTATCAGGACTCTCCTTATGTTTTATTATGGAAGGTAAAAATCAAATACGCATGCATAAAGCGTACCAGAAAAAGTTGTTTGTGGCTTTGAGGTCCGGATTTTAGATCATTTTGGGTATTGGATGTCCAGGTCTCGGACTTTGTATTGTATAAATTAATAAGTTAATAAATTTGTAAATAATATAAATATAAGCAAAATAATTTAATCCCAAATTTTCTAAATTTATGTTCTACTTTTAAATTGAGGCAAATGATTCAGGAGTAAAAATTAAGCCAACTTGCAAGAAATACATTGTTAGCGCTTCAAATGTTGAGTAATAATTTGGTTTTTAAAGGTTATTAAATTCATGTATGGTGCATTTAGATAATAGTAAAAATTTCATACAAATTGAATAAATGAATAACATGCCCTACATTTTACCACTATAAATTTACTATCAAGTTTTACTGCACCTTCGTCACATGAAAAGATTGTTAATTAAATACTTTGGGTTTGGGAAGATGTCAACAGATCTACAGTAAATTGGTAGAATTGAACATCCACAGGCAGTCTGGTGAGTATGGATAACTTGAACAGTTTGCAAAGCCATAAAAAGGTTGTTCTAGCCTCATATGTGTTCACAGGTTAGTTTGCAAAACTCAGATTTTTAAGCAGTACATTAAAAATTATTCTGTACCCAAGGTACATAACATAAGGCATTAGAAACGTCTTCTGCAATTCTATAAAGATACATTATTTCTTGTTCAGTTATGAAGTTCTACTGTTCAAGTCCTGTAATTGCTGTGTTGAGAATTCTGACTAATTTGTCAATCAAATTTTTTTCATTTTCAATAACTTCTGTCACCCTCTTCACTATCGGTTACAGTATTTTCTGGATCTACAACCATACTACAGATTTCGCCATCCATTAATTGATGATTGTGGCATTGTCATCACAGTGAAAAACTTCTGTTATACTATCATCTTCATTTATTACCGCTTCTCCACATTCCTTCTTTTATTCCCTTTTGGAAATATTCAGAGAAAGTGAAGTACTACACTCACTTCCAAAAGTTAAGCATGGAGAGGAAAGTGATAATTTCCGGGAGCCAATCAGAATTGAAGAGGATGCAATTCGCTGCAGAGGCAGATGGAAGTATGCAAATATGTTAGATAACAGCAAATTGCGCTTTCATGTCAAGAAATATGCAGAAAGGGCAGTCTTATAAGAAGCCAGCTTTATGAAGGATTACAGAAGTCAATTGTAAGTGCTGATAGAAGGTGTTTAAAACCCTCACACAATTAGTTTTCAAACAATACGTGTTTCTATGAGTTCCAGAAGACCAGTGGAAGATTCTGAGCGCTGACATTCTGTGGGGCGCACTGAAGCAGAGGATAGTCGATCACAGATACTGCACATTTGTCCCAAGGCCTGTAGCTGGTTGCCCAAGGGGGTTACAGCCCCTGCGGAAGATCAATATATTGCTATTGTAGCCAAGCGGAATCGCAGAGCGACCTCCACACATTTGACATCTATGGTTACAGCATCCATTGGTAAGGCGATATCTGCAGCTACTGTACGCCGAAGATTACATATGAGTGGACTGTACGCCCGGGTACCTCGAGTTTGTGTTCCTCTATCCGTCCAATCAAGAGGGGCACGATTTCAGTGGTGCTGGGAACATGTCAATTGGATTGTGTCTGACTGGGGCAATGTCATGATTACTGATAAGTCAAGATTTTTTCTGGAGCCAGATGACAAGCGTATAAGGATATGGTGTGAACAACGAACACGCAACCAGTTCCAAAACATCACGCATTCCGAGGCGTGAGCATTATGGTGTGGGCAGAAATTTTATTAGGATACCGCACCGACCTGCACATCTTTAAACGAGGTCCTTTGACAGCTGTACGGTATCGAGATGAAGTTTTAGAACCCATTGTGAGATTGTACGCTGTAGCAGTTTGCCCTACTTTTGTTTTAATGGACGGTAACACACGTCCCCATAGAGCTGACATCGTCGATGACTACCTGGAGAGTGAGGGATTGCGCGTATGTCGTGGCCAGCATATTCACCCAACCTTAATCCCATTGAAAATCTTTGGGATGCTCTCGGCCGTGCTGTATCTTCACATTTCCCGCCTCCAGCCACTCTTATTGATTTAAGTAGTTTTCTTTGTGTGCTGATACGCTATTGATTGTGGGATCTTTTCTTAGGCTTCAAATATGGATACTTTATTCTAAGAGTTTTATAAATTAGTTTAAATTCTAAAAGTTTTCTATTTATTCTACATTGCCAGCTGTAATGACATTCAGCTGTGGGTTGCAGCAGATTTGATGCAGAAGCGCCGAAAGTACAAAATGTTACTGTGGTAACCATGTGCATGCATTTTGGGTTTGGGAACAAGCTTCATCAATGCAATGATGAGTTTACCGCAAATTGGCTTGTTAGTGTTTTATCTTTCAGTAACACATGGATGCTTTATGATTATGTGAATGATGCTTATCGTTGCAGTTATTGTCTTTGGATTTGATGGAAAATATGTTCATGTTATACTGTTGATACAGCCAGAACTTCTGTAGGAATTGGAACTTTTTGTATATAGTTGTACGTTTTGACATCCCATCTTTATAAGCAGTTATTCATAAACTCGAGAAGTATATATGTGAGTATAGTTTTTAAAGGGGGAAGTGAATATTTATTCTTTATAGAGAGGCTGAGTTCTTCATAAATTGTCTTTAAATTTTTAAGCTATTTATCAGGCGTTTTTTACTAGCAGTACCATGATATCTCTGAAGTTAAAATTTTCCAGAAATTGTTTAATTATGTTATGTGACTATTTGAAAATAACATTTCATGAAATTATTTGGCATAATTTAGATTTTTTGTAAAACTGTTCTTGAGGAAATATCATTAATGTAAGCTTTTATTTACTGCCTTATTATCGAATTTTCATTTGCTGTGTTTTCTTCATATATTTCAGAAGTATTATCATGTATTATTGATAAAGTGTTGTTATTTTGTGCTTATATTCTGAAATTTCTTTATTCTTAGATTTCTTATATTATGGGCCGCATGGTTCATCATCTATCTACAGACTACATACCAGAAGAGCGTAAAGGTTGGGGCATAGGTTCTAGGTTTCCTTGGTTCCGTTTAGAATCCAAACTAGCTGTGCGACTTCATTTGTTTACTCTTATCTTTGAGGTTATTTATTTTATTTTTTTAAGGAGTTTATTTGTATATTTAGTTTAATTTTTGCATGGTGATCTTTTTTCCTAATGTTAAGTTTATTGTTGGGCTAATTTTTTTAGTTTGATTTAAATTGATTTTAGGAAATGCCAATACCATGTGCTACTGAAATGGAAAGAATTGGAGTGGCAAATGTAATTATCAAAGTCCTGGAATCAACAGCTGCCTGTATGAAACTTCTTCATGATGAAGCTACACCAAAGTAATTGTTATATTAAGACATAATTTGATATCTAAACCATCCAAATTCCATTTTTTTTTCTGAAGTGTATATGTTAAATATGTAAAATGTGTAGCCTATTTGTGAAGACTTGAAAATACTTTTATTTCAAAGGTGGTTACCTTTTATGATCCTTCTGATTGACCAATATGAAAGGGCTGCAGAAATGACAAAAAGAAAAGCTCCTCTTCTTATGGTAAGTGTGGAAATTATTTACTTTATTGTAGGGAAGATAGTTTTCTTTTGCAGGCTTTGTGTACTTTTAATCTTAATTCATTTTTAAAGATGACTGAATACTAACATTCTGTGTTAAAATTAGTTTGTGCATTGCTTCACTCCCCAAAGTTTTGACTTTTTAATGAGTGTCTAAATTTTCTGTGTTAAAAAAAGCTTTTACATTGCTCCTTTCCTTCAAATAGTGACTCTTTAATAATTGTCTGCATACAGTTCTAATACATATTTTAAATTTTTATTTTCAGAAAGACAAAACTGTATTCCAATTAATGCAGCAAAATAATGCAGTCACTTGTTAATCATTATCCTGCCTTTAATCAATAATGAAATTTTATTGTTGTAAAAAGCGTCTATAACTATACATATGGATTTAGCTTTGCTGTATGTTTTAGTTGAAGTAACTATAACACATGAAAGTGCTTTATATCTATGTATGTCTCATTTAATTCTTTTGATGTAAATGCAGGCACCTAAACGCCAGTGGAAGTGGTTTGATGATCGCAGTGGGAAGTGGAACAATTATACACTGACCAACAATAAACTTATTGATGATGCTTATAAAGCAGGGGAAAAAAACGTACGATTTACTGCTGGCCGTCGTAATTATGTTGTTCAGTTAAATACTATGACACAGGTAATTAAAAGTGTGCAAATGTTTCTGCATTTCTTTTAAATTTCAAGTTAAACTTTAGTCATAAAGTTTGGAAAACATTTGCATCAATAAATATAATTTCGTTTTAGATAAATGAAGAAACTGGCAACTGGCGTCCCATTTTATTAACATTGGAAAATAAGGAAGAGAAAGCTAAAGAAATTAAGGGTAAAGATGACGGTAAAGGGAAAGATGTTATTTTAGATGAGACTTCAGATGATTTGGATAGCAGTGTTCAGAGTATAGATATGAGTTACCTTGATACCCAGCCAGTCCAAATTAAAGTGATTAAGAAATTAACGCCTCAGCAAAGTAAAACTTTAGTGAGGTAATAATTTATATTTTAGCTAAAAAGAATTTTTCTGATACTTTATATTTTATCTGTTTCTTATTTATAGAATTGAACATATATGGTTTGTAAGAGAAATTTAATTAAACTGTGTTTTGCTTAAACAGCAATAATGTTTTTACAATGCTTAAGAACTTATTAATAAACAGGGAGTCTTAATAAATATTGTGAACATTAATATATGTTTTGAGCTGGTTTCAGATATGTCAGAAAACTACTTAAAATACCACACAAAAAAAGATCGTTTGCAATATACACCATAATATTAAACAGTTTGTTTAACCAAATATGTTGCTTTTAATACGTTGAAATCTGCTGACAATACAGTACAAAGTCTGAGATCCGGTCTCATTGAGACTTTGTTGATTCCGGATTTTTCCGGATATTAAATCATCAGTTTAAATCTAGTAAGATGGCATGTAGAAATTATAAAATTAAAAATATGATAAACATAAATTAAAGATAATGAAGCATTTATGATATAAAGGGTATCAAATTTATAAAAAAAGTTTAAAGTTATTTCTTTACTTTATTAAACATTTCTTTGAATGTAAATTGTCTAAGTTGTTTCTTTTTTTTGTGCTAATACTTTCATTTCAATTCCTTAGACAGACATAATTTCTTTTCAGTTACAAAGTTCCACTATTCAGGTCCTGTAGTTGCTGTGTCCAGCATTCTGACTAACTTGTCAATCGAATTTTTTCATTTTCAATAAACCTTTCTGTCACTTTCTTCCCTATCGGTAGCTGTATTTTCTGGTTCTAAAATCATAAAACAGATTTCACCGTTCGTTGATTGATAATTGGAGCTTTGTCATCACATTGATAAACATATGTTATATGATCTTCATTTATTACCGCTTCTCCACATTTCTTTACAAAATCCATTAATTGGAAAATTTTACCTGTCGTTTGTGATATCCGAAAGCCTTCAGATTTGCAGCTATCATCTTCGTCATCCTCAGCATGAAATATGTTAGCTGGCTGTAAATTATGCAAAGCATTTTTTAAAGTATCTGCAGGCACGTCCTCTCATGGTCTTGCAATGCTCCATACAGCAGATTTTATGCTAAAATATTTCAAAAATACTTGAATACTCTTGCCATTATTCAAGATTAAAAGATTTCAAAAATGCTACTTTATATTTGCATTTCAGTGTGCGCACTATTCCGATATCCATAGGCTGAATGATAGATGTACAATTCAAAGGAAAGAACAAAACGGATACATTATCTTTCATTAAACCTTTAAGTGAAATATGAGCCGAACAGTTATCTACAATCAGGACAATTTTTGGATTATCCGGTAAACCAACTGAATTCAAATTTTGTCAAGCTTCAGGTATGAAATGATTTTCAAAGCAATGATACATTAATGCTTGTGTCATCTGTGCTCTTTTATTTGCATGATATATAATGGTAAAATCTTAACTCCTTTAAATACTTGAGGGCGTGTATTTTTTTTTTCCCATTACGAAAAGTTTACACCTTTGCGTTTCTGCAGCATTTGCACATGCTAAAATTTTTAGGCTAGCTTTGGAACCTTTGACACCACTTGGAGCCATTTCTGTAGAGGTTTCCAAGGTATTTGGTACATATTGCCTGAAAAGACCTGCTTCACGATTGGTGTAAATCTGTCCTGAAGATAGCATTTCAGTATTATTGAGTTCAATGACTTCATCTGTAAGTAGTTCAACAGCTTTAGTACTAGCTGAAGCTTTTTCACATGAAATTTTTAGTTGCATTATACCACAGTGATTTTAAAATTTGGTTAACCAATCTGTCGAATATGTGCACTCAAGTTTTTTACGTTCATTTCTTCATGAAATATTTTGCCTTGAGCCATTAGGATTGGAGCAGTCAGTGTGATGTCCTCATTGTGTCTATGACTATTCAGTCATTGCTTTGTCATGATTGTCACTTTTAGCATAGCAAATAATTTTTTTGTTATTCATTGCGAGTGCGGTGTCGGAATCCACAAAAAATTCTAAAGTTCCATTTCTATTATGCCATACAGAGTTGGCTTTCCAATGCCATACTCCTTGCATAATTTTAAGACTGATATACCTATATCCATTTTTTCCACTTTGTGTCTAATGGACGTCAAAACGTGCTTTCGCTTTGTAGATCCTGTTGTTGTTCCAAAATTAGAAACTCTTTTCGACATAATGGGAAGTTCAAACGTTAATTTTTATAAAATTGCTGTAATAATAAGTCTCCAAAAAATAAGCTGGATCAAGTTAGAAGATTAAGGAACAGCGCAATCAACTATATTTACTGAAATTCCATAGAATTAGAGTAAAGTTTATTTTTAACCTAGCTGAATAGGATCCACTATACATTATTAGCTATGCACCATGATATATGTTGCAGAATAACTTTCATAATTGTTTGGTATTTTCTTTCTTTACATAAATAGAGGTGACTTGCTGCTGTGAAATGCTTTTAGGTAATTTTGTTTTAAGATGTAAATTATTTAGAAAAACAGGAATGTTGAAAAACCTGTACTAAGTCATTTCTGAGTTTTTGTAATAACTCATTTTTTTGTGTGTGGCTAGGTAAAATAGCTATACAGTAGCTACTAAACATTAATTACAAATTGTCAAATAGATAGTGCACTGAACACTAATAGTTAGTGTTGTACTCAGTTCTTTGTAACTGAAGAATTTGTAGTATAGTATTTTTTCCCCAGCCACATGTAAGGTAGGATTTCTATTTCTGATTCGCAAAATTACCTCTTCTGGTTGGCAGTTTACACATTTGTTATGCAAAATAATCCTAGGTCACTTAACGATAATAAAAAAAGCAAATCCACGTGGTGAAATTGCAAGATTTCTCCAGTTCCATGTAATGAAATGTACAGCATTTATGAAAGAAAATGAAGAGTTATGTATTGACATTGAACCATTATTGCACAATAATTAAATGTCTTCTGAATAAAAATTATATATCAGTTTTTTTGTTTATGTTGAAAGCAAATACATACATCAGACATAGGTTGCATACATTCAAGCACTTAGGATAAAATGCTTATAGGTAACAAACTGTTTGCTTTGATAGGCTGTTAGATAACAAACTGTTAGTCTGGATGGAGTATTCATTAAAGTTTTTCAAGTCACTAAGTAGTGTTCATGCGTTTGCTGTGCTGATTGGATTTTTATGGTTGATTGGATTCTCTGGGAGTTATGGTTCCATAATGATGTATTTTCAAACTTAGATAAAGAGATGTTGCATTTATTGTTACACTTAATAGCACTTACCAATGTTACCTGTTATGCGGCAGTCATAGTTTTAACGTTTTACACCGGAAAGTATAATTTTTGGTAAATAATATAAATATTCCCTACTTGTGCAAAGTAATCATTTTGTCCAGAAGTCTCAAATATTTTTTTGTTTTCTCAAATGACTTTTGTAGTATTACATTTCTAAACAATTGTTCGTGGTATCTTTTTTATTCGTCAACATGCATATCATACTGATTCTTTTTTTCTGTGTTGCGTGTCTAGAAAATTTGAATTCTTCTGATGGGAAATCTATCAGATTAAATTCTCTTGACTGGCACAGAGTTTTGCTAGAAAAGCCAGAATTTCCCAAAACTATCGTGACAAAGACGTATTTTCTTGATTTTGATGCCAAAATGCCCCTGGTACTTTATACATGTATTATTCATTTATTGCATTGCTTTACTTTTGCAATGTTTCAATATGTGCATATATAGACTTTCTTAAACACTTCTCAAAAGAATACTGAAATGCTTTTAGGTCATATTTATACAACCTCTTCAGCCAGAGGGTTAACAGAAGGCTACAGGTTTTTCATCACCCTTTTTTATATCTCGTCAGATCACTGAATATCCCAGTTATTAATTTTTAACTTTTCCTGAGGTTAAAGGAGTACCAAAGCAAATGTTTTCCAGCAGTAAATGAAATTAATGAAACTCAACCTTTATCTAAAATACACTTGGGTGTCTGCTGTTAAGGTACATTTAAAGTTTATTAGTGATTACACAGGATAAACTTGTGGCAACAGAACTTTATGAAAAATGCATTTTCCCGAAAAAATTTTTCTTTTCTTAAAGTGGCATAATGTGAAACCAAAATAAGACATATATATATATATGCATGATATATAAAAAGAAATCAGCTGGTTTTGTACTAGCAGTGACCTTATGAAATTCATACATGATGCTGCTTAAACTTCATTTTAAAGAAAGGGATAAGGAGCATTTCTATATGTAATTATGCTTTTTTGTACATTGTGTAGAATATTATATATTTTGTTAAAATGCATAAGACTAATGTTTAAAAAAAAAGCCCTCAAAGTTGAATGCTTTTTGTGCAGAAGAATAGGATGGTATTGGTGAAGACTTTTACAAAGTTGTATAGTTTTTTGATAAATCTTGTTCTGCAGTTTTGTAATTTGTAAGCTATATTTTCGCAAGCAAGGGCTGTCGACATGGTGGCAAGTCAGCCGAAAGCATACCAACAAGCAGAGCACAAATTCTTTTCCACCTCCTGTAAACATTTTCACCATCAGCTTTGTTGTTAAATTTTATTTGTTCTGAATGTAGACATTTGTAGAACTTTTTATGAGGGTTCAACTAATGTTTAATCAGTAAATATTTGTATTTAATTTTCTTCTAAATAAATATGAGTACATTATCAAGTTTATGGAAACTATAGTATGTACATTAATTAAAATTTTATTTCCATTGATAAACAAAATATTTCCTTCCCTACTCAAATTTTCTGAGAATAAAAAATGCAAGAAAATTGCAAATTGAAACCAAAGAACATAAAATTTAGACTATTGATTACAAATTAATATATTTTACACCAGTGTTATATAAATATTTCAGTATGCGAAATCATGGATTATATTTATGAGTTTAAGTCAGGTGGAATATTTTTTATGGTTTCACCACATAAGATGGAAAACTTAAAATTCATGGTTTTCATACTTCAAGTCTGATATTATGCCTTAGTGAAAACGTATATTTTCGGGAAATTGTAGGAGAGATACAAAAAGTGTGTAGGGTAGCTAGCTATTCACAACTTTGAAGGAGCTAATTGATGATTTTAAGGTTATAGAAATAATAAATAAACCAAATAAATAATAATAATAAATGATAATAAAATAAATAATAATAATAAACTACACACTATAAGAGGAAAAAAAAAAGACGACACACCAGGAAGGAATCATCCAGTTGCTTTGAAATTTTGTATGCATAAATGTTTTGACCAAATATGCAAATGATTAAAATTCAGTGTCCAAGGAATGAATTGTGCATCCAGCAGATTTATATATATATATATATATATGAAGCTGTTCTTGAACTGTTGCATTGCAATTTAGGATACCTTTCAATGACTAAGAAAAAGACTCACCGCAGGATTCGAGCTCATTATGAGCAACTGTCAGAGATTGATAGGGATCGTATCATTGGATTGAAAGAGGCAGGTTGGGCAAATAGGAGAATCGCTCATCATATGAATCAAAGCGATGTGGCGATTAGAAGATGCTGGCAATAATGGGTGGATAATGGGAGATTTCAGCATCATAATAGTAGCGGTCAATCTAGCGTCACATCAGATCGGGAGGACAGTATTGTCAGATCAGTTTGTCACAGTGCTTGGTTCATTATCAATCATGAGACTTGTGACCCGCACACGAGTGTCCAACATGACCATTCATAGATGGCTCTGATAGAGTGAAATCTATGCTCATACTGAACATTATGCCACCTGCACACTGTCGAGCCAGATACAGTGGTGCATGGCTTGATCAGGTTGGAATGATGCTGTCTGGAGACGTAGTCTTTAGCAACTAATTTCGCTTCCATGTCATGGCGATCGTCGAAGACGTGTCTGGAGATGCCCAGAGCAGCGTGCCGATCCTTTCACTATTGCATGCCACACAGTCTCTCAGCCAGGAGTTATCATCTGCGGTCCCATGATAGTTTGCTACTGTTCTTTTTGCAGTACCCTAGGCTTATTTTTCAGCAAGATAATGCCAGACCACATACGGCACGTGTTGTTATGAACTGTCTTACAACTTGTTAAACACTTCCTTGGCCAGCCAGATTTCTCTCCCATCGAGCTTGTCTGGGATATGATGGGAAGGAGACTGCATCTACCAGGGAATGTTGATGAGCAAGACGGGCAGTTCCAAGCAAATCTGGCAGGAAATACCACAGGAGACCATCCAAGAGCATTACCAGTCTATGCCACACAGGGTTGCAGCTTACATATAGGCTAGAGGTGGGTCTACACCTTATTGAGCTGCTTACCTTGTAACTATGTAACTCTGAAATAAATCATGCAATTATTCTGAAATTTTAATCATTTTCTATTCTATACATAATCTTCCTCTTCACCAATTTTTGTCTCAACTGGACAACTTCTAGTTGCATTGTTTTTTTTTTTTTTTTTTTTTTCTTTTATTTTCTTTTTTTTTTTTTTTTTTTTTTTTTTTTAGTTGTTGTTATAGTGTGCAAGACCACATCCAGTTCTTGGTTTCATAGTTTCATATATTTCTTCACACCTCTTTTGTGAAGTGTTTAGTTTCACATAATCGATTGGGTTTTATCAGATTGTTATAGTTGCAAAATGGTGCTCTCCTCTTATTGTGACACAGTTCATTCTTTTCCATGTTTCCTTTGGACATCCTTTTTAGCGTGGGACTTCAGAAGTATAGAAAGAACACATTGTCATGTATTCAGATCCTAGAATACTTACTTGTGTTTCAGTGTGTTGAGGCAGTAACATTTTGATAATTCATTTGTCTTAAATAATGTAAATGACCACTCTGCGGCATGTTTTCTGGCCTTTTAATACCATTTGTGAGGAAGAAAGCATAAATGTTGCTTTCAGATGTTCAGTAATCATGAATTCTTCATGCCACTGGTTTGTCAAACCGATCGTAGTTCATTACTGTTGGTTCTCTGTTACCAGACTTGTAGAAACTTCCTTTGGGAGAGCTTCACACTACACATTACAGCATTGTTTCTGTGCAGATATGCAATTTCGTTAACTATGGCTATCAGTGTGCATGTTTAAAATTATTTACTTAAAAATCATTTGCTCCTGCATCTTGACTGGGCATGGAGTTCATGTATTTCAAAATATTTGGTTGCTGTTATTTAATCGCAGATATTAAACGCTTATCATTCTCTAATTTGTTTTTCAAAATAGAGAAGTTGCAGCTAAGCAAGAAGTATCTTTTGACATCTTTCAGGAGAGAACCTATTTTTCAAATGCCTTGTTATGTGTAGTTAGTAACTTTCTTAAGATATACACTGAAGAGTCATTACAGTATGACTACTGTCCATCTGTAACAAAGGGCTCACCCAGGGACAAAACCACTGCGCATGCCAGCTGATGTTGGAGTGTACAAAGCGGCTATGCATTGTCTTTCGAAACATAGCATGATTAGCGACATAATGTGAAACGGAACTGATTTATCAGACTTCAGTAAAGGTGAAATCGTTATGGTTTGGCGATGGGAACATTAATATCAGAAACAGCATGTTTAGTGGCCTGTTCTCATGCAGTTGTGAGCACGTATCGAAAGTGGTGTATGGATTGTGAAACAGCAGTGTGTCGTCAACAGCGCATTGATTTCAGAGGAGAGCGGAGATTGCTACAATCACCACCAGCTCCATTAGTGGTGACCCAGACAGTGTTTTTCAGTGCAGTGTGCATTGCTGCGTATGGGCCGAAGCATGTCCCTGCACTGACGGCCCATCATCGCTAGCTGCATCTGCAGTAAGCCAAGAAATATTGGAATTGCACATTACAAGAATGGAGGAAAGTTGCATGATCTGATGAATCACATTTTCTGCTCCTATCACATTGACGGGCATGTGCCAATACTCCGATTTTGAAATGAAACACTGGCTGCCAGATGCACAATTGGAAGGAGAAAAGCTGGTGCGTGGGGTATTATGGTGTAGGCTATCATGGGGCACATTAGGACTCATAATCCCCATAGAACAATCCCAGATGTCTGTGCGCTACATGATTGTCGTTGCAGACCAGGTTCACCCATTTGTGACAACAGTATTTCCAACGGGGAATGATATTTACCAAGAGTATAGTGGACCGTGTCATAAGGGTCTAACCGTCAGGGAATGGTTCAAGGAAAATTCCAGTGACTTTCAAGTCATGTCTTGGCCTCCCAAATTCACCTGACATTAATCCAATAGAAAACTTGTGGTCCCACCTGGAAATTCATGCTACCACACTACCCCCTCATAATGTGTGGGAATTGCAAGACCAGTTGGTGGGCACTTGGTATTAGATATCTCAGACTACCTATCAGTACCTTGGTGAGTCATTGCTATGCAGGGTGCTGGCGGTTTTGAGGGCTGAAGGTGTTCCTACATGTTACTATCTGGGTGGTTATAATGTAATGGCATGGCTTCGATGTATATTGTGAAATCTGTTGTGTATTTCTGATTTCTCAACATTGCCTCCCCCCCCCGTATTTTCTTTTATATTTAAACTTGGAATTTTCAAAATAACTTCTTAACATAGCAAAATGCTTGAGTAAACGGAACATTCTAGAATTTTCGAAAACAAAAAATGAGAACTTTATTATAAAGCTCGTTATGATAAGCACATGGTGTATTGTTGTAAAATACTGTGATTTAGTGCAAAAAGCAATGTTTAGTGCAAAAAGCAAGTTTAGTGCAAAGCGTGTGATGTCACAACACAATCAGAAATTTTGCCTTGTTTTATGTAAACCAATTTATGCAGTAGGAAAGTTTCAAAGTTACCAGATCCTGCCATCAAGAAAGGCAAGATGTGCTACTTTATTTTAAAATGGAAAATAATGGCGATGTGACATAAAAAGTTGCGTTAAGGCGATTTAATTTTTTTTACATGCTAAACGTAAAAAATATGATCTATTTCATTAAACTTCTGACAATAACTGCCAGAAGGTTGGTGACATATCTGCCAACTTGCATATTCAGCAAGATTTCATGTTTGGATCTCTTGCTTTTGAATTTAAGGCATATGAAAGACCTCGTTTTATTTCTGAAATGCACCCTTCTATCTTATAAAATTTAAATTCAGAATTTTGGTATTCAAGTTAGTAGCCAATAAGATGAATATTTCTACTATATAATTTTAGGCCAGAAATTTCCATTCATTTCGCGTTTCTGGCATTAATTACAATTTTTATACACACATCTATCCGGAATGTGGCATTTCTGGAGCTTTTACTGTAGTATGGAAGAATGCTGAATTAGTATACGTTTTCACTCTATTTTCAAGTAACATCTTTATTCTCATAATAAAGCTGAATATAAGGCTGGTTTTGCTGTGAAATGTTGAAATAACTGACGAATTACCTACATTTTTGTGCATGCAAGAAGAAGAATACCCTTGTCAAAGAGAGATCATCGTTAGCATCTAAGCATTTAGCCAATGATGTGTCAATCTATGAATTCCATGTCTTAAAAAGTCTTATGGCTGTGACCTTAAAAATCTTTTGACTACATGAGACATATTCTTATGGTATTAAAGCTGGTGTGTAAGGAAGAAAATTATCTTGCGGAGAAAAAGTGATAATCTGTTGAGAATAGGTCTTGGAAAGATGGTGGGTATAGATAAGTTTTGTAAGCTGAATGATGTTATGTTAGACTTGATATTTTGTGACACATGGTGATAAGCATTTTCATGTAACATGAGGATATTTTGCTAGTTCACCCATGTTAGTTCTGCACTGCAACTGTCCAAATTCAGCTTTATTTTAGTTCATGCTAGTTGTATACCATGACACCTGTGAAGAGTGGTTTGGAAGTCTGCATTCATGCACTAAGGGAATGTGTTATGATTCTTATGTCAGATCACCTTTAAAAATTTGATATGAAATACCCTCTATGTTTTTTTCCAGTGCTAGGGAATAGTGCAGGCATGGTCAAGTTTTGACTCGCCAGCAACAGTCTAATTTTTGATAGGCATTTGTAGTTTGAAACAGAAGTTGTGCAATAACATGTATCCTTGAGAAATATTAGTTTAATTTTCGAAATTAATTTATTTATGTAGTAATTTAATCCTTTAAAGTTGACCATTGTTCACTAATGATCATAGTAGCCAAAAAAAGAAAGTAAATAATTTGATTTCTGCGAATTATGATTAGGATGCTATTTTTAGACCTCTCAGTCACCATCAGGATAGCTAGCTCAAAAGACAAATGTGAAAGTTAGAAAATAATTCTCTGCAGTTTTTCCCCTCACATGCTATTTTGTTTCAGACAGTTTCACCTTGAAATTCATCTAATTGCTCCACTTTTCAATAATCATGATGGAGTGCTTTGCTATTTTTTGAAGGGACTTCCTCCCTCTCCAAATTTTGAAAGGCTTGAGCAGTTGCTGAAGAAACTTATTTTAGGAAGAAAATATGCGTACAACAGAATGTATCCCTCCCTGTATTAATATTACCCTCTTGTGCTATACCAAATTGTCAAGCAAAGCTTTCCCGGATAGCCCTATAATTGTTTCACACAATTTGCACTTTTCAGCGAAATGCGTATGAGTTAAAGGAAAATCTCTAGAACTATTTTTAAAGTAACTTTTTTTTCACTCATTTTGTTGTTGTACTCGTAAGGACCATTACAATTCCTTCGTTTGATTTTGGTGGACTTCTACTAAGATATTCAGCAATTAGAAATGGAGGGAGAATAGAAGGAAACCAGTAGAAAATGCATGGTCTAAAATCTGTCTAAAATGTTGAGTTGTATTGTATAATAGCTTCAGATCTGTATATCATAGAAATTTTCCTGAATATGCAGCGAAATAAATTCTTATTTCTATTTATATGCAATCATATTAATTAAACTAAATATGTAAGTATCTCATTAAACCTCAAAAATATCTTTTAAAGAAAATGTTTCATTAATTTTAAAACAATTTAAATGAGGAATTGGGATTTGAGAAATAATTACGACTTTTGAAAGTACCTGAATCCTGACACGTGCCTCCTGCCATCCTGAAGTCTGGTGAGCCCTGAACAGTGCTATATAGTTCACATGCCGTGTTCATGGAGTACTTACATGTCAATATTCTTCACCTTATCTATCCAGATACGAAAGCACAGTGAAAATGTATATGCTCAAGTTTCTCAGCTTTCATATTGGCGCTTCATCAGGATTCAGCTTCCACAATCTGCCTTAGAATATTATCTAAAAATGATTGCGATCAATGCCTCTCAATACATCTTTCAGTTCCACTGCAAATGAGTGAAAAATTGTGCATTCATTAGCTGTACTTGGTCAGAGCAGCATGCTAATATTTGTAATATTTAATAATTTGTAAATGGTAACATGTAATATTTAGTAACTTGTAATTGGCAACACTTTGGATACGGGGATATAAAAAATAGAACTATGCTGGTATAGCAGTTCTCTGTGATTATACATTCTAAGATTGTAAATAAATTATTTCTAAAAGCTAAAAGTTAATCGTGTGAATTATATAGGGCACGAGTTAAGTGAAAATGGACTAAAACCTGATTTTTCTAAAGTGGAAGCAATTGTTAAAATGCCAGAACCTACAGATGTGCCTTCGCTACAAAGATTTTTGGGAATGATTAATTATTTAGCCAAATTTATTCCTAACTTAACTACTATTACTGCACCATTAAGACAGTTACTTGAGAAAAAGGTTCTCTGGCACTGGACTGAAAAGCATCAAAAAGCTTTCGAAACACTTAAAGAATTGATTGCAAAAGCACCCGTATTAAAATTCTATGATGTTAATAAGGATGTAACTCTTTCAGTAGATGCAAGTTCTGAAGGATTAGGTGCTGTTTTACTACAAGAAAACCAACCAATTGCTTATGCTTCCAGAGCTCTAACAAAAAGTCAGAAAAATTATGCTCAAATAGAAAAAGAGCTTTTAGCTATTACTTTTGGATGTTCTAAATTTCATCAATATATATATGGCAAACGTATTACAGTTGAAACTGATCATCGACCATTAGAAAGCATAACTAAGAAACCTCTTTTTAAAGCACCACAGCGATTGCAAAGAATGCTGTTAAATTTACAAAAATATGATCTAGATGTACGGTACAAAAAGGGGAAAGACTTATTAATAGCAGACACTTTGAGTAGAGCATATTTGAATACAACAGCAGAAGATAATGATGAAGATACAGAAATTTGTACACTGATTCCAGCATCTGATGAAAAAATTTATGAATTGAAGAAAGAAAGTGAATGTGATGCTACACTACAGTGCTTAAAGAAATATATTCTGAGAGGCTGGCCAGAAAGGAAACATCAGGTAGAACCTCAAGTCAAAGTATTTTGGGACTACAGAGATGAGTTGACAATGGAAAATGACTTATTTTTCAAAGGAGGAAGGGTAATTATTCCTTTATCTATGCAAAAGGAAATGTTAAATTTAATTCATGAGGGTCATTTTGGTATAGAAAAAT
>KK117427.1:92059-128029 GCA_000611955.2 Stegodyphus mimosarum | reverse complement strand
CAAGTTAAAACTTTTGAACTCTTTAAAAAACGGAAGATGTAATATTTAATAATTTGTAAATGGTAACATGTAATATTTAGTAACTTGTAATTGGCAACACTTTGGATACGGGGATATAAAAAATAGAACTATGCTGGTATAGCAGTTCTCTGTGATTATACATTCTAAGATTGTAAATAAATTATTTCTAAAAGCTAAAAGTGTACCCTCATAATTTTATAATATTGTCTGTTGCAGAATGACTTGGTTTTAACTTGAAGAAAAAATACCTTTAGTTTTCCAGACCCACGGTTTTACTTTGTTGCAACGTAACATTGTAAATGCAGAAATTTATATCTTTGGAAAGCTTTTAACACCTGGCTGTTGCTGCACATTTCATCTAATTTGCCATTAAGTGAACAGACTAAGACAGCTGTTTCTGCTCTGACACCATTCATACTATTTCTAGTTATGATAAAATGCTGCGATTTTTCAATGCTACCTCCAGTTTTGTCAGATATGTTCTGTTGGATTCAAAGTGGTAGAAGAGGGGTCATTTAGATTATTTCATTTAATTGTAGAGCAATCTGCAGGCACATGTTCAGAGTGTCATAGTTATTATTTTGATGCAGTTTAAAATTATTTCCCGAATGTTGTGTTCTGTCTGACATTTTCATGTTCTATTTTTAAATGTTCATATTTTTAAATGATTTGCTATGAATTAAAAAAAACTAATTCTGCTGGCGATACCGAGTCTTTAATTTTGCTCTTCATTTATTCCTGGCCAGGTGATAGTCATGTGTACTCCACTAGGGAAAAAACGCTCTTATTTACACAGAGGAACTAACTGAGCCCATCATAGTAAAGTTCTATTTATCATGTTTTATTAATAAGGACTTGAGGTTTTTTTTTTTTTTTTTTTTTGTGTGTGTGAAAATTTTTTAGCAGATTAACCCTGTTATCTGGTTGATCAAATAACTTTTCTCACAGTTTCCATAAAAAATGATAAATCAAATTCAACTTTTCTCACAGTTTCCATAAAAAATGATAAATGAAATTCTCCATTAAATTTTGTATGGTCTTGATTATGGTTTTCCTGAATCTTTTTCCTTCAGTATAATGGGTTACTTTTTCAGGTTTAGTTGAAGTGGATTACTTTTTAAGAACACTACTTTGTTCTTTGATTTGCTTTATAATATTGGAAATGGCAGAGCATGGTGAATATCTTTTTAAGCTATTTATGTAACAGATTATCCTTTCTATACTAACAAAACAGTTCTGTAACTTTAAATGATATTTGATAACCATGTTATGATTTCATATAGTGAACTGAAATTTGAATGTGGAATAAATTTGCAAACATGGCTTCAAATGATACTCAGATTGTTACTTTATTTTTAAAACAAAAAGAGCATACGAATAACATTTTAAAATCTTAATTCCTCTAAAAAACATTTATTCCAAAATCCGTGATCCGCTTTCTGTCTTCCTCGTTAACTTTCAGATTATTAAACATTATTCTTTTATTAAATTTATGCCTAGTTTTAAAAGGAAAATCTATCTACAAATATATATTTAGAATGTGCATAATATACTGTGTTGTCAGCAGTATCGTAAGATATGCCAAAATTTTTGTGAGATGGTGTAAAATGTTATATTTTCATAAATATTCTATGCATTATCTGATTTGCACACATAGAAATATTTTCAGCTCAGCCTTAAGGCGAAAAATAAATCATAAAATCTCATATACACGAAGTCTATTTATATACTGACATTTGTATTTTTGCTTATGTATGAAAAAACTACATAAAATTCCGCTTTTTTTATGAAAGCAGCATGTTTGTTTATATTTTTCATTTTTTAATGGAAATATGTGTGTATTTATCTGGTAAATTTTACTTTTGAGGGAACAGTCGTAAGATGTTGACCATGTATCAGGCAGCATTTTAGTATTTAATATAGTTTGAAGAAAGGGTTTTTAGAAGAATTTTGTGTAATAGAAGTATTCTGTCTCAAATATTGTCAAGTTTTGCCCTATGAATAATATTTTATACATGTGACAGTATATATATATATATATGTTTGTGTGTGTAGAATTGGTAAGGTTAAAAAATTTCTGTCATTGCATTTCAGGGTTTGTGTTACACTTATGAGTGTTTCTCTAGAACCAGATACACTACATGCTATCATGAGGTTGTGCTTGAGACTAACCCGAGTTCATTCCAATGCTGTAATGTTTGCTAATATGAATGGACCTAAAATTCTTTTGTCTCTAACTCAGCCATATTCTTTTATTGGATTTACATCTTTGACTACTTTGTTATTTCGTCATATATTAGAAGATAGCTCAACACTGTTTAATACTATGGGAAAAGTGAGTCCTCTTTTCATATTTCTTTTATTCTTTAGAGTGAATTAATTTGCATATAATTTAGTCATTGCACTTAAATAAACTTAACTAAGTCCTTTTTTTAAGGAGGGGTAACACATTGATTTACATTTTATTGATATTTAATTAACTTATTATTTTAGTTGACAGTATTTTGTTAAAATTATGAAATATTATGCATTGAACTTTTGTGTGAGTGCTGTTCAGATGTGATGTGTAGGTATTTAAATGTATTTGATAATTCTGTTTTTAACCAGTATTATATGAAACTGTAGCATTATTTTGTCTTGAGTGTATATAATTTAAAATGAATATTAACCATGTAAAATTCATTTAACTGTATTAAGATTTGGATTTATGAAAGATTCATTTAAGATTAATTTTCTGCAGAATTTTGAAGTTTTATCAAATGTGTTTTTTGTTCATTTTTATATTGATTAGTTCTGTGTTAAATACTGCAGCACCAGCAATCATGCTAAATCATATGAGTTATATGATGCTTTCATTAAAATTCCACCCCCCGAAATTTGAAATTGTGAACCTGCTTAAAAACTAAAGTTTTTGATTTCTTTAATATACCCAAAGAGAAAGCATTACCTTAAGGCTTGCATTTTATCATTTAACACATTGACTGCCGTGGAACTTTTTATGATTCCTATCTAAAAATCCAATTTTTATCTTGTAGTTGGTATATGTAACAGAAATTTCTCCATGAAAGCCAACTTCCGACGTAATTAATGTGCAGATGTACTTCAACCTGTAACTCGCTAGAGCTGAGTCAGGAACTGTGTATAAATATGTTAGTTATAATAGAGATGTAGTATCAAGTGCATCACTTTGTATCGTTTTTGCATGTGTTATTTTATAATCAATCTATAAATGCCTCAATATGGATAGGAAAAGACCACTGACTGAAAAAGAAACTAAGTACTACACTAATAATCCAGTGATCCAGAACTTGTTGAGATGGTCAGCAAGGATAGTAAGGACATTAGCGATTATGTACCGTATGAGAATTCAGGCGAGCACAGTGATGAAGGAATCACCTCCTAACCTGAAGGCAATCATAATGCTTCCCAAGAAACCACTCCAAATACATATGAAAATTTGTGAGCAGAAAATCGCCAAATTTTCAAGCTATATATTTTCCATGAAAATATTGGTTTAAATTTGGATATGACAAATCTTACAGTCAAAAAGTTGGTAGGCTTATTTTTTCCTTACGAATATCTTGCATTACGGGTCGAACAAATTTATATGCTGTACAAGGAATTGCAAAACATAATCAAATAAAAAAAATATGAGATCACAGTGCTGCAGAAATGAAAGTTTTTTTGAACTTCTATTAGAATTAGGCTGTTGTTCGTTTCCTTCAATAGAACATTACTGGAGTAGAAGCAAAATACGTAATGTAATGTTTTGGTGATCATGTGTAAGTCAGAATAGACTAATTTTTATTGTGGTATTTTCACATTATTGATAATTGAATGCCATCTCCCAATTATAAAAGGAATGACCTCTGTTAAGTCATTTCATTGATAATATGTGCCAAATAAAAATATTTGTATTGATGGATCAATGATGTTGTGGCACGGAGGATTGCGTTTCTGCCAGTATATAAAAAATAAAAAGCACAAATACGGTGTCAAAGTATATGAGTTATGTGAATCTGGTGATGGTGTTATAAAAATAGAAGTTTACAGTGGAAAATGTGAGGAATGTGAGAAACATTCATCGGCACATTGATTGGAGAAGAGGTTGAACCAGCAAAAAAAAAATTGCAAGAGTTTTATTATTTACAGAGTATTCAATCCACAGGGAAAAAACTGCCTCCAAGAAAGCCATGTCGAGCTTGTACCGATGCTAAAAAATGCTGTGAAACATGTTACTTTTGTCATTCTGTGAAGAGAGCCAGCACTTCACGTGGAAGACGTTTTTTAAAATTATCGCAAACCATAAAAATGTTATTCTACTTGAATAAACTTGTATAATTTTTCTTTTTGAACAAGTTTTGCATAAGTTTATTTTCAGTTGGTTTAAGCCAAACCCGATTTTTTTTCCTTTCCTGAAGCCATGTATGTATATTTATGCTGTTATACTAAGACTTTCCTCATATCTATAGAACTATGACAAGTAATAAAGCGACAAGATAACTCATATTTGGCGTTGTGGTGAAGTAAACAACCTACGAGCTATCTTGTAGTTAGCAATGAACATGTTAATCCAAATCTGTTTGTGTCCTGATCCTAACTAAATAGCATTATTGATGTGCAGTCTAAATTTTTAACTTATTGATTACATGTGCATTAAGAAAATTTACTCTGTATCAGAAAATTTAGTAAAAAATTGTTTCATCAAAAAAGTCTTTGTTAATGAAAAAATATGTGCTGCTTTTATGTGTTAATAGTCTCAGAATTTGCTAATGATCTTAAATTACTTTTTTTCAAATCAGCCTGAGCCATATACTGCAGCTGCTGAGCAATGAATACAGGTACTGGATTGAATAATAATATTTGGATATTTTTACTCATAAAATTCACTGCTTGTTATTCTGTGTTGGATTTTATCATGCAATCCTTAAAGTTACAGCATCTGCAAAGTATGGCTAGTAGCTTGCATGTATTTTGAGTGCAGTCACACCAGGAGAAAATAGGTAATGATAAATCTAAAAAGGAAATGTGTAAGTTGTTTTTTCTACGGTGTAGAAAGCAGTTTTGGTAGGAAAGTCTCACATTTTGGGAAGGTCCTATGTCATTCTTCCTAGAAATTGCAACTTTTTTATTGGGCATTAGTTCAAGATTGAGTTTTGGCTTACTTAAAAAGCAGTTCCTTGTTATTCATTTAATTTTAATCCCTGTTATTTTAACATTTAACAACATAACATTTAATTTTTATCCCGGTTATTTTGTCACAAGTGAATATTATCAACACTGAATCTTTTGTACTCTGTATCAGATAGGTTATATGAAATAATTTTCTGAACACAGTAACAAATTTGTAAAAATTTCTGGAAGGTCTATTTTTGAGAGTGCATATTCAAATATATATTTATAATTTTAATATTTTTCTAAGATCATGCTTTTTTTAGGATATCATAAGTGTGGATATGACATTAGAATCAAAACATTGTTGTGTACTGTTTGCTTTAACTTTATAACAAGATTTGCACAATTGGCCATTAAAATTGCTACACCATGAGGTTGTCATGCAGCAAACATCTAATGTGCATGAAAGGTACTACATGTTAGACTATGCAGAATATTTTTATTCCTGCACATGTATCCAAAACAGGTGTGAGTAACTGTATTTGCATTGTGTATAAATGGTATCATTGCACAGTGCATTTCTCATTTGAAAATCATATTTAAATTTCCGTTGTTTATATAAAGGTTGTATTATGCCTTGTGTATGAAGAAATTCCTATCAGAACATACCATTACATAATTCAACCACAGGTATATAGTGGCTGTCTGGAGTGCTGCTTTAACATTCTGTGACATTGCTGTGGGTGTCAGCAGGGATCCCATGACTTTCAGGCAAATATGGAATTGATGGGCCCAGTAAGGTAATACTTAATGCTGTGTGGGATATTAGTGGCCGCAGTGCACTAATGCCAAGGGGGCATTCAATCCTTCAGCATTATGAGATTGTACATCTATGTCATACACTGGCTCAGGAACTTGGCTTGTGTTTGCAGCACCATGGACCATCAGCAGAGTAACCATTTTTCTGCTTCCCTTAATGCTATAGCAGAGAGAGGTGTACTTGCAGTGATGTGAAGAATGATGGCATCGGACACAATAGTTGTACCATGCCATCTTTTCATCATTGAATTTCAGTTCTGTATACTGCATCATGACGTATATATCCATGTGTGGTGTCAACTAAGGAGAGCAAGCATTGTTTGCCACCCCAAACTACAATCAAATCTAATGTTGTCTTCCTCCCATTATATATGTACAATAAATAAGTTTCTGAAATTAACTTTCCAGCATGGTGTGGGAATTTTAATGGCCAGCACTAATGATATCTCTAATAATTGTTATGTACTTGATTTTTTCCTTTTGTAGGTTATAAGATCTACAACGTCAGCTGGATCAGCATCTTTGTTCATCTCCAAAGAAATGAATTATATTTTTAGAGTATTAAGTCCTTTGGCATGTAGAGATCCTGAACTTTTTATTAGCGTAGCATCAAATACGTTACGTTTGGCAATTTTACCTGTTGCTAAAAGAGGTAAATTATCTTTGGGAAAAGATTTTCTGAGCTTAATAATAATGTATTTTCATTTTTAAGATATGTATGGCTATCTGTAAAATATTTATATAATGAAAATATGAATTTCTATTTGGTGTTAGTAATTCCAAACCGGTATTTAAACGAATGCAGCAGGGGTGAGTGTTATGCCAGTGCAGCCAAAGTGTGTATATTATTCTATCTCAGATCTGAAATTTCCAGATTTTTGCCATGTAAATTCTAAGATTAGAAATCTATGAAATCAAAACTTTTCTTTTTAATTTTGTTTTAAAATAAATGTATTAAGACATTACATAAATTTAAAAATTTTAGACGGCATAAAGTTCAGTGAGTGGTCAAGCATCTTATCTGAGCAAACTAATTTTCTCTCTCATAAAAAATGTTACTTTTGCTGTTTGTGGTAGACAATCCGAGAGCAGTGGAAAAAACTGGACTGAAATATTCAGACTTCAGAAAGACCGCAATACTCAATATTGAAAGAAAAACTGAGAAAGTCTGTTTTAACCTGTGTCTGTGGACCCGCTGCTGAATGTTCATTTAAATATATGAGTAATATGTCAGAAAATAGGACTTCCTTGAATAGTTGTAGCTTAGATTCTGTACAGACCACAATAGTAATTATTGTCATTACTAAAAACTACATACGAAGGTTTTGAGCATGATGTGTTTTGGTAAAAGTTTCAGGGATAATTTATTGTGTAACTCTAGCTTGCCAAACTTTTTACATTTGATGAACCATTTTCTTTCTAAAAGTGCCTCATGCATTTTGTGAGTTCTAATCTAAAATTTAAATGGTTATTTGAAAAGCCATTGTCGAGTTCAGAAAATTTTGCTGTTCATACTGAATTTTCAATTTTTAGCAGCGAAAAATGTAAACATGGTAGTTCCCAATTACCCCCTCCAGAAGGAAGCTTAACTTAGTGGTTGTTTTAAAAAAATGTTGGGAAGCTCAAAAGATGGGCAACTGTATAAATTGATTTTCCAAAACAAATTACTTTTTAATAAAATAATTGTTTTATGCGTTAGTCATGAAATAGGTTGAAACTGTGTTTCCATGTATGGAAGTATTTTGCAACAGTATTCAGAATTATTTGAAAATATGTATTATTTTTACTGCATGATATTTTCAGGATTTTTGAAATGGGATTGCAATCACCCCTGATGCAGTTTTTCAGTTTGTGCTTCATTAAATCATGTTTTATTTTTTAGAAATTGGTACGCTGTATTTTTCCCATCCTTTTGATCAAAATAGGTTTTATCCGATTTTCAGTATTTTTTTTTTTTTTTTTAAGATGAAGATGATAGATATAACAACAGTTATTCAGTTCAGATGCTCAAGTCTTGTCCTCTCAAGTCTCAGATTTATGCACCTGATTATCCATATGATGCTGAAGTTGCAAATAATTTAATATATGTTCTTCTGAATGCTTTGATAGCAAAACCTGTTGAGCTACCTGAAGAAGGTAAGAATAATATATGTTAATTTTAGAATTAAATTTTGCATGTTTAATTATATGTGTGCTTGTTAATTGTAGGTATAAATGATTTTAAGTCATTAAGGTTATTTGAACATGTTCATACGCCTGATCCCATTAAGTTTTTTGTGGGATTCAGCTATTGAGATTTAGCCAACCTGTTTATGCATTGTCTGTAGTTTTAAGAAATTCATCAACCATATTTACTTAATGTAGATGCTGTTTTCAATAACAATGGGGGATCCATATAAACCTGTAAAAATGTGTTAGCAAATTAACTTTATCTCAATATTTTTGAGCAGACATAGATTCTGTATCAAACATGTGCAAGAAAATGTGGCTATTTATCAACATCACATCTGCTTTCATTAAGTGTGAAATTTTCTAATGTTGGTGGGATATTTCATATCAGTGAATACATATGCTTCAAAAACTGAGTTAACTTTATGTCTAAAAATGAGATTTTTGATCAGAAAACAGATTCCCTGAACAACTTCTATCTAAGAGATTGAAAAAAGCCAGTCTCCGATAATTCTCTCCTTCCATCAGACATGTGGAGCTTACATTTTTGATCATGTGTATGTTTTATTGAGCTATAGAGCCATCAAATGCTTACATTTCAGTACTTTGGTGCAAATTGTATAGGATTCGTATAATAAAGCATTTGTTTAGTATCAACGTTTTGTGTTCTTTAAGTGCAAATATTTTGTCTTCCATTAAACACTTATTGAAACTTAATATAAATGCAAATAAGAGATTTTTATTTCCATAAAATTAAAGATAAATTTTGAACTGTGTGTTGAATAAGGCAATAATCTATACAGCAAGGATATGCAGGGTGATACACTGCTGTGTATACAAACTGCTAGGAGGGGTAGGTTACTCAAAAGATGAATCAGGATCAGACAGTAACTTGATAGGTTCAGATGTTGTTGAAATAGTAAAATCTCTGTGGAGAAAAAATCTATTCATTTAGCAAATGGAGCTGCCAGTTGTAATTTGCAAGTTGGAATGTGTTTGTAGGAGTGCTACTTGATGTCGTCTATTCCATAAAACAATATGTTTACATGACTTATCTAATATTTCCTTCCATGGTATTGTTCTTTGGTGTCATATGGAAGGTTAGGTGCATTTGATACACCCAGACAGCAAGGAGGATCTTGCTGCATACATCTGTGTAGCTGCTGGCATCATCTACTGAAACTGAACACCTTCTGTTACTGATCTTAATTTTACAGTTGTTACGTTTTGCTGAATGAAATATTCTTCAATTACATATTTCTCTTTCATTTCTCATATTCCATGCATGCATATGATAATATTTCTGGCCCTGGATTGCTGTCTTTTCCCGATTCAGTAACCCAGCCCTCTCAGAACTTTGCGCATGCAGTACCAAATCACTGTGTATATATGAACATTTACAACTACATTTTTGTCCTTTTTAAAAGAATGGATTTAACTGTAATATTTAATAACCCATATCTTAAGTAATATTTTCAGAATTGATTGATAGAGGTTAAAAAAATCTTTGTTTAACATGACTTTTTTCTGGTGAGAACATAGAAAGCTTGTTTATTGGTTGTGCAGGGCCCAGTTTATAAAATTGGAGGCTCTTCCTCCTTTAGTTCATCTATATCATTTATGCGAATTATATCAAGTATTCGTGAAAGAATGTAATAATCTGCTGTTTTGCATTAAACATAATTCAATTTTTTTATATGTTGTGCTTTTATGATTTCAGTGTATTATGTTATATGATATCCTTGCTATACATTTTATCCGTGGTCTCTCTATCCCACACTTTCTTTTGGGGGGCTTAGGCTTAAGAGGAGAACCTGAATAATTGAATTTGAGATGAGAGGACTGTAATACATTTAATTTTTTTTCAGTATAACATTTCCATGGCTATCATGCTGATCTGTCTGCATTTCTGCCTGCGATAATGAAGACCCTTATATTCTTGTGACATCAAGAGAATAAGATATTTTTACACATAGGGATTGGCTGTGCTAGTTAGTCCTTATGTTAAATATAACATTTGGCAATAAGATTCCAAAACAACTGTCTGGTCTCTGATTTTTTAAAAATGTCTTAACGTATGGAGTTGAATAAAATTGCAGTAATATCCCAAAGTTTTGCAGTGGTTGTAGCAATGAGAAGCTCATAAGCTGAAGTCATAACTTGCAAATGAATGTCTGTTAAAGAAGACCAATCGCAAAAGTACTTTTAGAACAAAAGCATGTAGTGAATAATGTCATTTATAGATACAGGGTGACTATAATTAAAGTTTTTAAAATGCTGCAAAAAACAAACTGATCAGAATGATGCCAAATTTAAACAGAATATTATTGAGGGGGGGAAGCCTATGGCAGAAGAAAAATAAATAGTTCAAATTTTATTAATTGATAGCACTGTAAGTAATTGATACCACATAACTTAGAAGGACTCGACTGCAAATAACAAATGAATTGTCAAACAACGGCTAAGGTGTAATTTACATGCTAAACTAACTGTACTGCTCAGTGTGCATGACTGTACTGGTGTGATATTGTTAGTTATGTAAGCCCATCTACCACGGTAATGGTTGTATCACATGGGATGGGGAAACTGGTTTTTAATTGTTCTGGGCCCAAAAAATGCATAAAAAGCATAGGTGAAATCGGTTTTTAATTTTCATGAGACTGGCAGAAAACATGTTCAATATGTTCACTGTTTTCTGCAGCAAGTTGAAATCGAGAAGCAAGATGTTCCACTACTGATCGAATTGTCTCGGGTGTCATGTTCAGAATGTGTTGCGGAATGTGTGCCTTCAGTTCAGCTAAGTCTACAATAAGAGCACTAAACACATCTTTCAGATAGCCTCTTAGCCAGAAGTCGCACGGATTAAGATCAGGTGATTGGGACTACCAGGTGTAGCCAAATGACAGCAGATAATTCTAGCATTTCCGAAATGCCGCTTCACTGGATTTCTGATGTGTGGGGGAGTGCCAACTTGCTTAAAAGTGAATGGCAGAGGAAGGACAAAAAAAGGAATGACATACTTGCACAAAAGACCGTCATAGCATTGACCGATGACGGTACAGGTAACAGGAACAAAAGCCGCCCGTCTCCTCAAAAAAAATTTGGCCCTAAGATAAAGGATGCTGTAAACTTGCACCACACAATGACCTTTGCAGAATGAAGCATGCTGGTTGAATTGCAACTGGATTTTTTGTTGCGCATATTCAGTAGATCTGCGTATTGACGAAGCTTTGGAGATAGAAATGGGCTTCGTCTGTCCAGAGAATCTACGTCCATTCATTGTCCACTTCCATGCAAGCAAGGGGTTATAAAGCAAAAGTTTTTTTTGCTGACAGGTCAGCATGAAGAAACTCCTGCATATGGGTAATTTTGTATGGAAAGAAAGGCAAGATGTTCTATAGAATTTTATGCACTGTGCCTCCATAGGCTACATGGTTGCATACCACACCTCAACTTCTGCACTGCTGTGACGACTTTAAAGGATGTGAGATGAATCACTTTCTGCGGAGCTACTGATGCTCAGTCATCGTTCGTTTTAGAAAGTCATCGTTCTTGAACCTCATTCTAATCGGTAGTTCTTTTTTACAGTGTTTTGATCCTTAAGCTTTAATTATAATGACCCTGTATATTAAAAAAAAATAGTTTTAAAATAAATGTGTTACATGAAACAGTTATTTAGATGCCAATAGTTCCATAAAATTTAAGAAACTCCTCTTTTGACTACTTTTCTTATGTAAAAATTTTCACGGAAAGGTAATTCTTTCATTCCTTACTTCGTAGCTAGAGGGCATTCCTCATTAGCTTTTATATTCTCTAAAATTAGCAATCATTTTTAGGTTGGGCCAAGACCTATCAAGCTTGCATTTGTTCCGTGCGTTTCTGTATGTTAGGTGGTGGCTTCTCCAGTAATGATTTGCGCATGTATTTCAAACTGTGCATGGAATGTCAGCTGTTTGCTGTGCAAGTCCCACAGCTTTGTGGTGTCATGTAACTCTTGTAACTTCTAAATGCTTGCCAAAACTGGCAACTTGTATTTTATGAATGAGTTTCTGGTGGTGATTTTATTTCACTTTGGATGCAGTTTGGATATATTTTTTCGGTCACCACCCAAATTTTTTTGTTAAATGCAATTTGTATTTGTGCGAGTCAAAACGTTTTGCATGTTTAGGAGCAGTGAGGAGCATTTTTGTTATTCAGATATGACAAAGCCTATGAGTGCTTTCTTAGAAATATTCCAAAAATTACTTCAATATAAAAATTTAAATTCTTAATTATTGCATTAATTTATTTTAAATTATTTTCACTGGTATTTCATACATATTGAACTTCATTTTCAAAATAGGCTATATCAGTATTATTCTTGTACATGTCTGCTATTTGAGGAATGCAATGGCTCAGTTCATTACTCCATATAATGTGATAAAATATATCAATGTCATTTATTTTCTGTTAATGGAAGTCATGATAGGAATGTGAAGAATTTGCTGTTTGCAGTAACATATATCTAGTTTTATCCCTCACCTTTTTTACTCTACCTTTCTATGCAATTATGTTTGTTAATAAATCTGCTTCTTATTTAATATTTTAAAATGTATTTATTTACCATCTGTCATTCCTTGAAGTAAATTAAAATTAAACTTGCAATAAATTTAGATCAGTTCTATGGTTGCTAGTTCATTAAGTGGTAATGTTGAAATATGCCTAAAAATTCAATTTATAGCTCCTGGATATAAAATCATTTTTAAGAAAGTGACAGGTGTTCTATGAAATATTAATGTGCTTTTTCTGAAGAAGTGCTTCCGGATTGCAGGTTATTTTAAGCATTAAATCTTTCATTCACTAAAAATTTTTAATAATATTTGATTAATAATTTGAAATATTTGTAAATATTCTTAATCAAACCATTTCATCTTGGATGAGAGAAAAAAAACTCTGTGGTTGTAATTTTTGTTTCCGTGTTCTGAAGTGTATGCTCAATTTTAGTGTTGCTTAGACTTCTGTAATTTTAATAATTATAATAGATTTATAATAATTTTGTGTAAGCGTTCTTGTATCTGATTTCACATCAGTTTGCACTCATTTCTGTTATAAATTATGTAGCTTTTCCATTTCTCGTGTCCATTGAGACATTTATGTGGCCTGGCAGATTGCCATTTCTATGAAGTGATTGCAGTGAAAGTGTATTCATTTATCTATCATTCATGTTAAAACTGAACTGTTAATTAAGCAGCTCCAAAACAGTGTTTGTATAAAACGGTAATTTGTCTTTTAGCATATTTGTAATTGAAATAATTAAAAAGGTATTAATGCATGATTCACAATAAAGTGATAAGCATTTGCCCCCTGTTATTAGTGTACATTATCATTTTAAAAGGACTTATCTGCATGCTCTAAAAATGTTTTTTGGTTCATGTACCTAAAATATTACTAATGTATATAGTCATACATTTTTATTACCATTGCAATCAGAAATACATACCATTTAATCCCAATTTTAAAAACTAAAATCAGTAAAATGATGGTGAAAATTTGTGAGGAAATGAGGAGTTACATATCAGGATATAGAGAAATTTTTTGCATTCTGTGTTAAGAGCAAGCTTTTTGATGCAAATATTAGTATGCTAGTCTGCAAGTTAGAATTTTTAATAATATCTCAAACTGGTGTTTTTAATAAACGTAATTCACATTAGAAATAACTAATTGGTAAGTTTTGTAGACATTTAGACCTATATTGTAGTTAATAAAGTATATTTCTGGTAATATGTAATTGGTACATCAGGACTCAATACTCTTATACATTTTTCTGGGCTTTAGGCTTTTTTAAATATTAAATCCTTCAATCATTGAAAATTTTTATATTGCAGGAAATGCTTCTCCAGAATCAAATCCTGATACTTCATCAGCTACAGATCAGCCATCTCCACTGAGAGATGTTAGTGGAACTGACCTTCTTCCAACTGATGATGATGATGGTTTAGTATGTAACAAAGTTTTATGTTCTTTTTATGAAAATTTGTGGGAAAGGATTTTTCAAATTTTTTTTACATTTTAGGGGCTTTGTCCCTGAAGGAGTATTGTTTTTGATTTGCAATTTTGCATCAAATCATTAAAAGCGTTGTATCACTTTTTAAAATGTTGCCACCAAATATTGCAGCTCTGCATTATATTTAAGGAAATTAAATAATGAGGAATCTGCATAAATGTATGTATATTTCTCCAGATGTGATAAGACGACAGTACCTAGAGCCATCCAGTTTTAGATAACGTACATTTCCACCCGAATATGTGCATTTGGAATTTAACATTTGTTTTATTATCTATTTCATATTTTGTGAAACTTTATGTTGAATGAACAAACTCAAACGATTTAGAAGACAGCAATGGCAGCACTATACGAGAGGGGGGGGGAACCTTTTTATCTTCACCGTGCGGAACTGTGTATCGGAAGTTCTAAAGATAGACTCATTTTAAAATTATTTTGCGATATTGCTGTTGAACTGAATTCTATGGTTAAGTGCAAAGAACATGATATTTAATTAATAAAGGTGACACGCAAAATGTTTCTGAAAACTTCCAATTTTTTTTATTTAAATTAGTCTCTAAGATATTGTATAGAGTATTTAAGTGCATGTTTTTTTTTTTTTTTAAACTGAGAATAATTTATGTAGTATTCTTGCATTTTCATTTTGTATTTTTACATGTTGGTCTGATCTATATCTATTATTAATTCTAGTTTTTGCTCTAGTGCAATGATTTCTCTTAAAAATATGTTTTGAATAAAGAATTTCATCATATATATTTTCTTTACAGGTTATACCTTTAAGTATTCCAAATGTAGATGGATTTAATGATAGTACCGAATCAATCAGTAGTCCAAGAGAAGGTAGCAGATTAACTAAAGATGCTTCTAAAGACAGTAAATCAGAGTCTAGTTCAATGAAAAATATTCCTATAATTAGAAAGTCCGGAATATGTCGAATACTTGCTGAATTGGTACGTTCATATTCTCAGTGTGCAAGAATGATTACGGATTACTCTTTTCATGCTGGAGATTCTGAATTGGTTACGGAGGTACATGTTTTGATTTTTATATTATATGTTAGTAATACTAGTGATATAATACTGGGTACTTTAACTCGCAATTCATTTTGTGGAAAAAGTATTTATTAAAAGGATTAATAATTTAAAATAAAAAAAGCTTGCAAGTATTAATATTATTATATTTCAAAGTGTTCTGTTCCTAGTTCTCCACAAATCTACAACATCTCTGAAAATCATGACTGTGTGCTAAAGTCATTGAAAACTAGTAATGCCACTTGTGTTCAAATCCCAGCAAACAGGCTCACTTTTCAGGAGTTTCATAGTTTTCCTTATGTTAACTGTAAATATGTGTCAATTTCCCTTCAAAAATCCTCCCTCTAAACAAATAGCTCTTGAGTTATTTTGCCAGAATCCAATCGACTGGCCTGAAAAATCTTTTCTATCATTGCAATAATTTTATTCACAGGGGTTTGATACATGAAATTTTGTGCTTCTAATGTTTTTCTTCTAAAGCTTGGCCTTCATAAAATCATAATCAACTAAAATAAGATGCCTGGGATGTGAACTCACATTTTTAATCAGCCACTTTTAATTCAGTAATTATGGGGTGCAATACTAAAATAAAAAATATGCACCCTGATTGTTATGGTAGTTGGTGGTGGGGACTTTAATCTTTTTGAGTTTATTTTAAAATCATGAAGAAGGCATGCATGTAATAGTTTTTTATCCTTTGTTCTTGGGTATGTAACATCAGCTGTTTTTGTGGTATAACCTGGGAAAGGCTTTTGATGATGAAAAGTCTTAAGTAACTGTTTTTGTTAAATGTTTGACTGACAAACATGCCAGGGGTATTGGGAAGAAAATTACGAAGTAACATTGGTACTCCATGTTATTGAAGTGCAGATATGAGTATTTTCAAGCTGCTTCCATTCTATTCTGTGGCTAGAAGATTGAATAGAAGGTTTGAATAGAATGCTGCTTTCATCCTTTCAACAATGTCTGCTAGTAGACTGTACATCATGCAACATTATCTAAATTACTCTATCTTGTGCAAACAAAAGCAAGTCTTTCTTGATTTGTCACATTTATTTTATGTAAAACAAAAACAAATTTGTCAGTACTTTAATGAACTTGATGTCATATTTGTCAACAATTTTTGCTGGTATGCCTAGTAAGAAATAAGTAATCTTGAATGAGCATGCATTTAAAAATTTATACATGCCATACATCTAGACATTATGAGTATTAAATTTGTATTATTGGGGTTATTTTTTGTCTCTTGTGAAAATATCCCATTATGCTACAAAATGTATTATTGTGTATGTTACAAATAAATATTCATTTCTGAAAACAGCTGTTAAAAGTATTTGAAGCTTAAGAGCTTAATAGCTGTGAAGTTCTGATCATCTTTTCTGAAGGTAACACACCTTGTAGACAGATTTATTAATTTTAAGTATAACAGCATGTTTATCACATTAGATATTTATGAATTGTATGCATGCTGGTTGCTTCACTGAATGTATTTAATATTTCTCAAATATTTTGTCCATTTCTTTAGCTGAAAAACTATCTCTAATAAAAATTTAACATTGAGATGCATTAATTGGAATAGTGATACATGTATTAATTTCTAATGTAAACTGCATTGAATAATAACAACTTTTTTGGCAAATATTTATTAAAATGAAATATACTTTTTTAAAGTGTCGGGTATATTTCCATAATCTATTCTATATTGCAGAAGAATTTTGTTCTTATTTATAATTTTATGTATAATATGGTGAATCAGTAACTTGCCCACAAGAACGTAGGCAGCTGTTTCGTGACAAGGTGTCTTAAAATTAGTCTGCATTGCCTTTTGAATGCTGCTTATATTCATTTACTTAAGCTGCAAGATAAAATCTTGCATAAAAGAAAAATTCGTGTTTGTTAATAGGAACAAAAATTTGAAGTGGCATTGTTCAATTTGCAATTTGAGACAAAAATATTGTTTATAAAAGTAATGCAAACTGTCTCTAGGATATATATGAGGGTTTTAATTATGTTCTGAAAAAACTTGGAAATGAAATTGAAGTTTATAATATGCAGAAGTACGCATGTTAGTCATGTACTGAGGTAATGGTAGCATTTCAGGACAATAGTTTCACTTTCGCACTTTTCTTCATTCAGCATTTATATGTATTCCAACCACTGATACCATCATGAAAAATCTTAATATTGAATCATCTGTTCCTCAAGATTAATACCCCGCCATATAGACTTTTCAGACCACTGTTTATTTCAACCTTCAGTTTCACAAAAGACATCTTAGGTTCTAATATCCTCATTTATCCCTAAATTTAAGCCTCTTCATTCTAGATGTTTTTTGCAGTACGATTTTTTTTTATCTTGAAACCAATCAATGTACTGAAATTCTCTTGTGTAAAAGGCAGAATAGCCAACTTTCTTTCATAATTATCTTAGAAATTCACTGTAAGAGAGCATATCCTGTATGTTAATAGTTGGAGGAATGGAAGTCGATCATACAAGTCCAATGTTGTAAAACTCTAATGTTCATTTCGAGGTTAAACTTATTGCTGATGGAATTTGCCCGCTAATTTTAATTTCTAAAAAATGCTTCTGACATTGCTGCATTTTTTGTATAAAATTTTCGAAGATCATAAATAACCTGCCATTTACTCTGAGGTTTTTTTGAAAAAAAAAAGTGCTCCCACTTCCATGTATAACATCTGCAGTGCTTTAATAGAATTCTAAAGAAACTGTACTTAGCAATAAATTTTTTGTTTGTTCATTTTACTTTTTCAATTCAATATTTTCGATACTTTAAGTATTGTTACATAGGTACCAACTCTTCCATTATAGGAGACTCTTGATTTTTCATCACATCTCCTTGTCTTATGGTAGATCACCAAATCTGTCTCTCCTTTTTATTAATTTTTAATATTTTTAGCCTAGACTAATAAAAACCTACTAAGGAAAATATTGCCTTGTAGTAAATGAAATTTATTAACTTAATGAAAGGCTAAATCAGTTTCCATACTCCTTGGAATTTTCAACGTAATATTTGTTGTTAAATTTTATTTTATTTAAGTTGCCTTAATATACTGTAAGCATTTTAAAAATATTTTATAAATTTTTTCAAATTCAATTTCCCCATACCTAATGAATTTGTGCATAATTTTTCTTGTTAAATTTTATTTGACATAAATTGTCTTCTGCTCTAAACGTGTGTAGGACAATTGTGTATAACTTTAACCAATGTTTAACCAGTTTGCATTTAATTTTGTTTTACATCAGTGAAGATATCATCAAATCAATAAATTACGTTAGTAAATTGTTTAATTTTATTTTCGTAGTGTTTAAAATACTTTGATAATTTAAAGCTTTCCTTCTCTGCTGGGAATTTTTTGGTGTAAAAGTCAAAGAAACCTGCAAAATGAAGTTAGCTAAAGCACATAAAATTTAAAAATATCTCATAGTATATTTTATATCAAAATCATATTACAAATAGTTCAATAACCATAATTATGCATTATAAATGAATAGCATCACCTTTTTGAAACTCCTCCCACAAGAACCTTCTGGTTTTCCATATTTCAAGGTTGTCTTCTGTACTGTTATATATGAATAGTTTGTAAAATGAAGACTAGGTATTAATTTATGTGATTTCATTTAAGGACTGCACAGCTCTTGCTTTTATTTTGGACAACCTACTGCATAGCAGTCAGACTGCAGGAGATAAAGAAACACCAGCATTAGCAAGAATATTGATTGCAGCTATAGCATCATGTAATCATTGTTCCGAAGCGCAGACGACACTTGTTAATGAGGTACATTTATTTTTATATTTTTAGATTAATGCTTTCTTTATAGTATTTTTTAATGGCATAGAACAATAATTATTTTAATGGTGATCAGGTGAATGAAACAGAAAAATTATATTGAATTAGTAACCAGCCTTTTCTATTTTGTAAAACTTTTTTCATTCCATGAATACATAAGATTAAACACATATTTCACATTGTGAGTGAATTGTCTCAGATTTTATATAGGACTGAAACGTCTTTAGGAAGTAAATGATTAAACTATCTGTGGACATTGATATATAGTCACTTAATATACTTTTTATGACCTATTTCTTCTGAAAGCAAACCACCTATCAAGACAGAAGTGCATTCTGAGGTAAATTTAATTGTTCTTTGAAAAAATTCATCAGTGGACAGTCACTGCTGTTTAAAGCATTGCTGTATGGGATTTCTGAAATTGAATACCAGCTCATTCATAACAAATTATGTATCATATACTTCATAAGTTGCATTCTATGAATGCCCATGAAGTTAAATTATTGCACTTTTACTTTTCGTTATTCATTTTTATGACTATTGAACATTAATGTAAGAATAATTACCATGAAGGTAAACTGTGTCTACAAAAGTACTAATATGGCCTTTATTTTTGAAATCATTGTAGTCATATACAGGGTTCATCATAAATCCTTGTAAACGTTAAAAAAAAAGTAATAAAAGAAGTAATGCTTGGGAAAAATTTAGTTTGCCATGAATATGATCAGAGGGGCATTGGATTTTTTCCATGTATTAAAAAAGAAGAAATAAATATAAAGTAACCAAAAGAGGGAGCCCACACATCATACTGAGACGTTTTATGCAAATGGAGCAAAACAAATAGACAATGAAAAAGATCACAATAACATGACGCCATGCGTTGCTTTTCTACATATTCTACATGACCACGAGTGCAAGGTATTAGGGAATGAGGTGTCACTATGCCCGTTACAGCTGTGTATAGCATGTTAACATCAATGCCACAAACAGTCTCTCAGATAACATCTTTCAGTTTGACCAGTGGCTGGAGATCCTTGGTACATGAGACTTTAATACCCTCATAACTAAAAATCTGTGAGTGAAGTCTGGTGATCGTGATGGCCATTTAAATATATGACCTCGACTTATGACTTGGTTTTCAGTGAAGGTTTTCAACAGGAAAGTTGTGCTTCCAAGTGCAACAGGAGGTGGAGCACCATCCTGGATGAAGGTGATGACAGGTAATGCTTGGTACCTGCAATGCAGGCCCAACATGATCACCTAAAAGAATAGGATATTCTTCTGCAGTGTTTGTACAGGTATTCCAGCCAGATGCAGTATGAGCTTTTTAAAAATTAAAGGGTCCAGAATGAGAGACATGGTGAAGCCATATGAAACAGTCACATGAGAATGCAGTGGCTTGGCCAGTTAGTCATGAGAGTTTGACATTGCCCAGATGCAACTATTTTGCAAATTGGCATCACCATGCAAGAAAAAGTGGTCTTTCCATCCATGTGATGTTCAGCAACCATCGTAGGTTACGTTCTGTTTGTGACAGTGCTCGGGTAGCAGGGCATTGTGTTTCATCTGTATTTGCTAGTAATAACTGGTGAAGTGCCTGTATTTTGATACATATTCAAGATTCACGGCAGATTCTGTAATCAATTTTATCACCTCAGCTTTCGAGCACAGGTGTTGCTGTTTGATGTTTGGCTATCAATTTTTTGTGACGTGGACATGGTACTTTTATTATGAATTTTTTTCAATTTTGCCCAAATTTATGACACACCCTGTATTTCAGTTACAAAAAGTTTTAACTGATGCAGATATTCATATTTTATGATTTAAAAAATTTCTAAAAATTGTGAATTTTAATTTTATAGTTTTTGATGCCTATGGTTATGTTTATTACATGTTCTAAAAGAGAAAGAGCAAAACGTTTTACCTGCAGTGTTGCCATGCTACCTGGAAAACCGGGAGAACCGAAAAAAGGCAGGGAATTCGAAAATTGACCAAAAAGTTCAGGGAAAGGTCAGGGAATTTAAATATTTTAGTCAAAATCTGGAAAAGTCAGGGAATTTTATACAGCGATCACCCCAAAAAACGCAAGTTTTGCGCCAACTTTGGAAGCGATCCCCTTCTTGACGCGCGTTAGTGTCATACGGGCAGCTGGCACAGAGCCAACTTTCGCAGCTCCAATCAGATTGTCTTTTAGAAAGGCAAAGGAAGTTTCCAGTAGCTTTGGTTTCCAGTTACCTCGAGAATCGAGAGACTCGCATGTGCAGTGCATGTTGAACTAAAGAAAATACGCATTCTTATATAAAACAAAATAGGTTTAAGCCTAGTATATGGTACCATGCAGGTTAGAATATCCTCTATGTATTCTACTATTCTAACCTCCATGTACGGTACACACGGGATTTGGCGACATTATGATGAGCAGTAAACGGGTCATTTTGGTGTTGGCAGCAATTTTCAAAATCGGGCCTAAGCCATAGCGTATAGTAGGATTTTATTGCAAAATCTTTTAAAGATTTTTTTTTATTTTCCTTTTTAATAAATGCCTTATTTGCATTTTGCAGTAAAATAAAAAAATGGCAATCAGTCATCTAGGCTAACTATTTAATATAATTATATTCGCCAAAATATCGTTGATTATTGTAATTCAGTTTTTAATTATTTTAATGTTATTCATATCATTTAATGTTGCTTCTTCCCTCTAAATTTATTTATTATTAGTAAATAATATTTTCAAATTTCTGCTCTAGCATAATGCTGAAGCCAATCCTAGCAGTATGATGACGAAAATCACGAAATTTAATTCACATATTTTTTTGCTTATGTATGCTGCTAAATAAATATAAAACACCTAAATTTATTTTTAAAAATATCATTAAGTAGATTTCTTTCTTTCGTTTAGCTGCAAAATGTCTCCGAATAGTAATTCTTTTGGGGATTATAAGTCATATGTAATTGGCAAAGTTTTGTGTTTTCAAGTGGTACCATAATTAATTTACTGCTTAGCATAGCCAAAAAGCACTACGCGAGCAGACTGGAATTTTCTTAAAACAAACCTGGAAAAGTCGAGGAATTTCTTTCTCCAGTTTGAGTGGCAACTTTGAAAAGAAATTGACCAATACTCAAAGTCTGAGATAGTGTTTAAGAGCTATATGATCACTGAAGAGTAAAATGTTTGCAATGATATGCAGCTAAAAATGAAGTATTGCTTTCGAATAGATTAAATGATGAGCATTACTATATATAGCATGAAAAGTATCAATACTTTTCATGAAATCTATATAACCTGTGAAATGCATTATAACTCTTGTTAAATGTTTGACAACAGCTTTCGGGAAGAAAATTGTTAGCAAGATGCTGTGGTACATTATTTTACTTAAGTACAGCCAACTGAATTTATCTGTATTCAGTCTGCTTTCATTTTGTTCTGTGGCTAGAGGATTTAGGCTTTTCTGGACTGCTTTGATACTTTGAACAATGTTGTTAGTAGAATGCACATCATGCAACATTATCTAAAATGCTGGATCGTTTGCATACAAAAGCAAGTCTTTCTTGGTTTGTAGCCCCTTCCAATAAAATTAATAGCCTTGTGCATATTTGTATCTAGTATGACTAGCAAGAAATTTTGTAATCTTGAATGAGCGCACATTGAAATAATTTCTTCCTACCATACATCTCCACATTATGAATAATTAATCTATATCATAGTTGTTAATTTTTTTTTCTTTTGTGAAAGTGTAATCCCCATTGTGCTATAAAGTGTAGTCTTGTATATGTCGCAAGTAAAATGTGTACATTTCTTAAAACATCTGTTTATGAAAGCATTTGATGTGCAAGAGTAAGTTAAGGTGTGTAGTTCATGTCATTGTCACTGTAATAAAATGGATGATAGCAACAAAATGCATATCTTTTGAGACATAGTAATGATGTATGGTTTTGTTTCCTATTGCAAAGTATTGATCAGTGTACTTTTTTTTTTAAAAAAAAAAGGTTGTTCATCTTATTCACATGATCTTGTAGCATTCATATTCTAGAAAATAGTGGCTGTCTTCAGTATTTGTACATAGCCAAACACTATCTGCAAGCATTTAAAATATTTCCAATGTAAATGATTTTTTGTATGATTATTGGCAAAACTCAAAACTAATGACACTTCATGAGGTTATTAATATATGTTTAATACTTGGAGGCATAAATTATTTTCTTGAAAACTTTTTCCTCGTGAAATGCAAGCTATAATTTAAAGAACATTAGATACAAGTAAAATGCAAAAGAATGTTTTTGAATGACATTAGAGGAAAAAAAGTTAACTTTTAGATATTTTAATTTTTAACAGACCACTGAAAGCAACTGATCAAACACTGGACGGTACTTTTCATGTTTTGTTTTTCATAATGAGTGTGCTTTTACTAAATATAAGTATAGGGACTGCAGGACTGTATTAGAAATTACATTTTGTAATTTATGCAAAATCAGGCTTTTTAATTTATAAAGGATGTAACAAATATTTACATCACTTAAAACATTTGTTATATTGTTGTGTGCTTACAGGTTCATAATGGATTGAACGCACACAGACTCGATGATAGCATGATAAAATTTATTTTCACAAAGTGCAAAACTTTCACAGAGATCTGGCTCTGAACTAAAAATTGATGCTCTCTTTGGGCTTTTACACTTTTCCCCTGGACGCCAAGAAATCTCTAGTACTTTCCATTTCTCAAAATTACTGGAATGCATATACAGTTAAAGTTACATATGAGGGCCAGTTTCAGTTACAAATAGGGAGCAATTAGTGATTTAATAGCAGTTGTGCAAGGACCAGAGCCAAATTTTTTTTATGTGGTCACTAAGCTTGGCAACTTCTGACAATTTTTTGTCAAATTAAGCAAAATAATAATAATGATAATAAATAGTGTCAAGACTATCGTCACCTTGCTGATATTTTGCCAATTTAGTGAGGTGGCCATTTGCCTCAATGTTAGACTTTCCCTTGTAATCTTATTTTTCTGAGAGAGCTTTGTGCCCTAAAGCATTTCATGTTATGTTACACGAAAGATACTACAATTTTATGTAAAATTTGACTAAAGTTATTTACATATGCACAAAATTAGTAACAACATGTTGCAGAAGTGTTATAGGGAAATGATGTGGGCTCGATATGTAGCATCTTGACAAGCTGAAGAACCATTGTTGATGTATGCTGCTTAAAACAGTATGCTTACACAATATGTAGAAATGATTTTTTCCGCCTTGAAGAATTGAACATGCAAATGGAGACATTTGAATTAATAGGGAATTTTGTCTTCCTAACTTGTACACATATAACAGTGTGATTTCATACTCAAAATCTAATGTTTAGAGTAAGGTGTTACCACATCTAGCAGTGCGCAACGCTAGATTGAATTTTTACAAGAAACGAGATTCTGGTAGCTTTGGTTTAAACAGAAGGGGCTGTAGAAGAGCCAGCTCCACTGGAGGTGATGTCACATGAGATATTTTGCTAAAAATGTTTCACCTGCAGCTCTGTTCCATGTAGAGGTCCACCAATCAGACAAAACTTTAGCTTCTGAATTATTGCGGGAATTTTTTAATGTGGTGGTGACTCAGGTTATGGACAAAAGAAATATAACCCGAATGTATTGAGGAAATAAGGAAAAGCACACAACTGCCCTATATAGATAGGTTAGGTTATTTAGTTATGGCAAAGCACACGAGGGCTATCTGCATACAGGGAGGGATGCCTTCATGGAGGACTTTCTAAGGGAAACTGGCTCGTATACACGTTACACATGGGGAAAACCACGAAAACGCCCATGCAGCCAGCCCGTTCGCGGGATTCGAACCTCGGACCGAACTACCAATGTTCAGCGTCTTTACCGCTCGGCCGTTGGTGGGCCCCCCATATAGATATGTGTGTGTGTATTTACAATATGTATACTGCTGTTTATATTATTGATTAAATTGATAATAATGGAAAATTCAGAATTGAGAGTATTTTATGACATCCTTGTACCTCTGGTAATTCCTTTACAAATTACTTTTAACCAAACGTTTGCCAAATTTGTTATATTTGAGGCTGACCCACAGCTTACTGTGAAGAAATATTGTTGTATAATAGAATTTTAATTTATTAAATTATGGGAATAGGTTTTAAAAATGTTTATATATGTGTAACTTTATTAATTGGTTACCTTTTTAACTGTTTATTTCATAATCGGCAACATATTGTAAACTATATCGGGTGAATAATTAAGAAAATTGCTTATGTGATGAGAACACTTATGCTATTATTTTTGTTATTAATAAGAGGCTCTTTAGATTATAAATACATTAACTGTATTTTCATTGTAAATTCTACATACTGGTACATTTCAAATTTATGGGTTTATTATGCATGATAAACATTTGTATATGCATCCATCAATATACATCTTATTCATTACATTAATATTGATAAACATATTGAATTATCTTTCGTAATAGCAAACAAGTAACAACTGTGAAAAAGAAAGTACTGAAACGCTTCCGTAAGTGAGCAATACGACACTGAATTTTAAACTAAATGTCTGTCTGGGCAGTGTGAGTGATAATTGATTTCTGTTTGGTGTTCAAACCTGTTTAGCAAGTGATGATGGCAACCCGACTATGTAGCTTTCATCGAAATGAGGATTTTGAGGAATGTTTCTTTCTTTTTCTTTTCTTTTCTTTTTCTTTTTTGATTGAACGGCTTGCTTTGTGTAGATATTGTAGATGTGATAAGCAGTGGTTAGGAATGTTTCTGATGACCTGCACCGTGTAGCTATTGTAGATATGATAAGCAGTGGTTAGGAATGTTTCTGATGACCTGCACCGTGTAGCTATTGTAAATGTGATAAGCGGTCTTAGGACAGGAGACCTACTTTCCCCAAGATTGCTTTTCCTAAAACCTACTTTCCTTCTCTTGTGGAGGAGATTTTCTCCTGCAAAAAATTCTAAGATGTTCTAAGATTTTTTTGGATGTGCAGCATATTGCCTTTGTTTTCAAGAAATTCATTCTAAAGTGAGTTTGTTCGATAGGAATGAGATTCTCACCAGTTTCAATATCTGTGACAGGGACATACCTTCAGTTAAACAGGAGCAATGGAATATATCCACTGACTATTTTTTGAAGGGAGTTCATCACATTTGCATTAATGTAATAGTCAAGCCATTTCTGTGTGTTCATTGGAATATTTCATGGTCTTGACCATCCGTTGGATGTTAGGATGTTAAACTCAATCTTGACTTTCCACTGAAACAGCACAAATCAGTTGCAGATTCTGTCTCGTAATATTCTGTGTTGCGAAATGCCTATAGAAGGCGCTCTACCTTTCCTATTTTCTTTGGGTTGGTATTAGAATTTGAACTGTAACTGGATGTCTAGATTGCTTGTAAGGTAGTTTGCCAGCCATAATAATTACCATAAAGAGAGCATTTAAGCTCTATTTCAGCAACATTAACTTGTAAATAAATTAATTGTTGTTGTGTTTCTAAAGTGAGGCCTTTTTATCGTCTATTGCATAAAACCTGAACCTCTGAAAAACCTTAATTGACTTTGAGTGATAATTACCTTTATTGGATCTGTCTTTATGATGCATCAGAGGTGAAATATTGGGCTATTGGAGTGCAAATTGGAGTTTTTGGGTTACTAAATCGTGCTCACAAGGAAATAAAAAGTAGGCTCTCATTTTGTATTTATTGCTACCCCTTAGGTGTATTTTGTTGTACAGTAATAAAAAATGGCAGTGTTAGAACATGCAAAATCTAAACATACAACAGTTCAAAAATTAACAGCCCAGTTAATTAATAAAATTGGTGTTAAATTAGTCAGGAAAGGAACTTGACGAGCATTATTTAAGAAATGATTACAAGCTCTTAATGGAAAGATAGAACAAATTGAAAGCTCTCAACAGTGAAATTGAAACCTCCATTGCAGTTGATCAAATGGAAAAAGAGGTTATGGCGAGTCAGGAATATAAAGCGAAATGCTTGAAATGCTCGAGTAGAAGATTTTGTTATCTTGAAAGCAAAATTAGCGTTGAGTCACCTTGAAGTGATTTGCCTAATAAAAGTATGAATGTCTCTTTGAGTGAAAATTTAAGAAATCAAGTACTGATGTAATAAAGCTAAACAAGGAAACCAGTTCAGGAGTCGGTTCGAACTGGTGAAGACAACATGAGCAGACTGATGTTGAAATCTCTAGCCAAAATATTTGGCCCTATTGGGTATTTGCAACTATTTTTAGTTCAGGCTAAGATCATGTTACGCTTGTGTTCTAGCTTTATAGTAGGATGCTGCACTTTCCACCAGTATTAAAAAAAAAAAAGCCGGGCAGACTAGTGTGCAGAAATTAAATGTTTAAAAACTCCCCAATTTCCTTACAATATTCTTTCACTACATTAATTACTCAGCTGAGCATTTATATTTTTGTGATGTTATACCCTGCATTGGCATATTTTAGATATGCTGATGAAAATAAGGAAATTACAATGAGTTTCATAATGGTAGAAAGCACAATAGCTTCCTTCAAATCTAACCTCTCAGTGCTAGCTAATGGGAGCTGTTCTAGTTGCTTGCTTAGCTAGGTGTTTAAAACACATCCTGCTTATGTGTTCAACAATATGCAGTGATAATGCAAGGTCATTCAAGGGCACAGACACTGAAAAATTGTAGAACTGTAGTTTGCATCCCTCTGTAAAAAATTAATGTTCTTGCATTATTCATTGGAAGTTTGAAAGGGGACCATGGTGGGAAAGAATAATCGGACCGGTCAAAACAAGGCTTATAAAAATTGTTGGCCATACATTGTTCTATCTCAAGGAACTCAAAACAGTATTCGTTTAGCTTGAAACCATGATCAATTCTAGGCTCGTTACTTATTTATATAGTGAACCCTCAGAACCCTCTCCACTCACTTCTGAACATTTTTGATAGGTAATATATTTCTTTGACCTAGGCTTAGAACTTGAACTGTAACTAGATGCATAGAATGTTTATAAGGGAATTGTCAGGCCTAATAATTGCCAGCAAGAGAGTATTTATGCTGTATTTCAGTAACATTAACTTGTAAATTGTTGTATTTAAGTAACTTTTTATTGTCTATTATTTTAAACCTGATTGGAGTTATTTAAATAAAAAAACTTATAACATAATTATAAAAAATTTAAATTGCGGTGAATTTTTGCTTTGGGCATGAACATTTCAAAGGCATGGACTGACATATTAGGGTTTGCATACATTTTTCGCCATGTCAGCTAATAAATTCATTTTGTTTTTACTGTAAGAAGGGCAATATGCGTATTATTTTTCTCTTGAATCACATGAACATCTGCTTTGTTTACATGAGTATAAACCATTACAAGTATAAACCATTCTTCAGCAGGTTATTATAAAATATTTTTAAATATTTTATAAACTTCCATGCAATATACAAATCATCTTGGTAAAAGCGCAAGCATGCTAGCTCATTACCACCGAAACAGCCATGACAGTTTTTTTATGCCTACTAGTTCCGCTTCTAGTGATGTCACTTGCAGCAGAAGGTAGGCTTTGGTGACGTACCTGCCCATAATTTTGCCACAGTTGTAAAGGTTACGCTGCAGAAGTTTTCCTGACAAGCACTTACACAACCTCCATATACTCAAGATCCCTCCGCTTGCGATTTGCATATTTTGGGAGTCCTGAGGACAGACATTCATGGCCATATATTTGCTTGATGAAAAGGTGCACATCTGGGTAAAATCATAGTTCCGTAGGCAATTGAAAACGTTTTTCATTTAAAGCATTTACCATGTTATCTCACAGTGGGATAAATGTATTAGGAGTTATTGGGATTATTATTTTTGGAATAAAAAAAAACAGTTTAATAGCTGTTCTTCAGTCTATCTCGTTTTTATTTAACCACCCCTTGCATTTGCATATCAGGAAGAGCCATATTGAAATGGATAATAATTTTGTTTTCCCCTCACTTTTGTTTAAAAATGCATGTGATTGATTAGTACAATCAGTATACGGTATTACTTCAAATTTAAGCCTCAGCATAATTTTAAAATTAAAAAAATAATAAATGAAATGATTTTGTAATCGGCATTGAAAAATACGTGTTAGTTTTGATTTTTAATAATCAGTTGCTGATTTTTAATAGCCAAACAGCTGGAACTGGTTATTAACTGCTTTACATAAACTTAAGTTAATAAAATATTTGCTTTGAAATTCTAGTTACGATAATTTTGGATTAAAACTGTGGCTTACATTCAAAGTGGTATATTTTTTATTACACGTAGAAATAATTTTGCATACCAGCATATATAAAGATACTGGCATTCATATTTTTCTTCATTTTAGGTTCGATTTGCTCTACTTAGGGCTCTGTCATTACCTGAAAGTGCAGAAAAGCATGCTCGTATTCAAGCTCTCACAGGACTTATAAGTACCATGATAGAATCCTGTCCATCTACTTCATCACAGAATCAGTTAGGTGGATGTGCTTTAAGATCTCAGTCATCATCGTTAGTATCTCTTTTCACTATTTGTATTTTACAAAAAGTGCTAAGCAATTTGTTACACTCATGATATAATCCATTTTTTGGAATTGTTTTAATATTGAAATTTATGCTTAAAATACTGCATGGAAATGCATATAAATTCTTATTTATTTTTTGCCTATAGTTAATTAAAAAAAAGGTTTTTGAATCATTAATTTTTTGCAACTCACATTTTTATGTAAATATTTTGTTAAACAATTGTATTTGTAGTTTTTACACTAAAGTTTAATAGAAGTATTTTCGAATTAGGAACTTATAAACGTGACGTACCTCATTAACTGCAGTTCAGCGCAGTGGTTTTTAGCCGTAATTTAAGGAAGTTAAATGTGTTTATAGTTATCTACTGTAATTATTTAAAATTTTCATTGAGCTGTAGAAAGGTGTGTGAAAAGCAAGATTAGTTTTATACAGTTGCGTGAAAATGATGTCTGTATATAAGTCGATTAGAATGTAGATATTTTGCAGTTCCTTAGCACATGAAATAAACCGTAATTTTCCTCAAATCACACTCAGTCACTTATAGTTCAGCTAACTCCTAATTCTCACAGCCGATTAGCGACTAATTTGCGTCTGAATTCCCTAGCTTTCTGGCTCACACTAATACCCTGCAGTTTGACCTCTGGCAACACCTAGAAGAACCGGTCACAGGGCTTCGATAATATGTTTTCTCTCATCTTTCAGAAAGTCGTCAGAGGTCCATAAGTACAAAATTGCCTAGATCTTGAGTTTGAGTTCTGAGTTATTTTTACGGTTTCAAAGAAAAGACTCAACAAATAAGCTCTTAGATAGAAGATGCAGCCACAAATAACATTAAACACAACCCATGAAATCACCAATCTTAAAATAGTAAGCAAATGAAATAAGTAAATAAAACAATATGAAATATTGAAACTACATATATTTAACTACTAGCTTATTTCTCAGGATTTGGATATAGATAGGGATACAGTTATTCAAAATCTGGTATGTCTGTTTGAGTATTTTCTTATTTACATAACTCGTGTTAAATTATTTCTTTTTTTCCCCTATTATAAACAATAAAGCACTCTGTATTTTTAAACTACTACCAGGTTTATTAACATGAAATTCAAAAAATTTATTCTGTGTGTTTCTGCACAGAAAATGTAGTTTAAATACTTAAAATCTAGATTTGCCTTTGTTTTTTAATTAAATGAAAATAAAAGTAATAGTCTCTTAAAATTGTTTTGGTTTTAAAATGGATAATGATGCTTGTCTAATTTTGATGTATGTATAGCTTTGTAGCTGCAATTTTTATACCAAACTTTATTACGATATAACAAAACAAGGCCTGTTATTTTCCAGGATGAACAATATAGTAAGACTATTTCTTCGGAAAGGAATTGTTGTTGATTTGGCAAGGATACCACATTACCTAGACCTATCTAGTCCTCACATGGCTACTACAGTGAATTGTGCTCTAAAGCCATTAGAGACATTATCGCGTATTGTAAATTTACCATCCGGCGGTATGACAAATAAATCTAAAGCCAAATCTTCAAGTGGAGAAACTAGAGATTCAGTACCTGAAGCAATGGAAGAGGATACTTCAAGTGGTCGTTGCAGCAGTAAGTTATGGTTGAATAATTTTATTTTCCAAATATATATATTTTTAGTCACATTGGTTTCCTAGGCAGTGTTCTCAGTAGAATAGAATCCTGAATACTTGCGTGTTTGAACTATATTTCATCTACAAAGAAGAAAATTGGAAATGGAGGTCTGAAAATATTTGAGATACTTGATGAAGTGCATGGCTTTTTTTTTTTTTTTTTTTTAGCTGCTAAGTACATCTTTATGAAAGGATAAAAACACAGATGCACCTATACTAGTCTTATTTTGTCATGAAGTGCTGTGAAATACGGATGAAAAATCTATCCTGTTTTGTTCTCCTCTGTTAGGAATGTGTATCACATAGATGTTTATTTTATGACAAGTATTTGTACAAGTCTTGACGCAGGCTTTTTATGATCTAACTATAAAACATAAACTTTTATTGTTAAAGAACAGTTGAATGAATGCAATTTTTTCTTACATTTTTCACAGTAATTTTTTCTTTTCTTAGCTTTAATGTTTCATAGTTTATTATGTAGTACATATGCATGCCCATGATCTAGTTTCTCTTAAAAGAGCACATGAAGTTATCTATCTCCTAAGGGAGATAGCCATAGTGTGCTTTGTTGTATTCATGCAAACGAGTAATTTTGCATTGTATTTTAACAGGTCGTTTTCTATTTTGTATTGTATTTATAACTCTGTGTACATATATTATACACTCACAAGTACAGGTATATGTGGGGGAGATAAGTAAAATTTTGCAGTTTGATTGTAAAAGTTGCACGAAATCAGTGAAAGTTAACTGTTGATGTTTATTATAAAATGATTTAAGCAAATAACTTTAAATTTCTCTGATAGTATTTGACATATGACCTGTGCCAAATCAAAATGCGTAAATTAATCTAATGTTACTAACCTATTTTTAGGCCTGCTGTTACATGTTTAAAAGAATTATACAATAATAAAATTGCTCTCAAAAGCAATATCTCAACAAGCAAAATGAAAAAATTAAAATATTAGAGTTATTATTTTGATTAGTCTGTTAGGGAAAAGGTAGAAAATTGTATTTTTATACATGTCTTGTCTGTTACATGATCTTCCATTCACTGCTTTCCAAAAGTCCACAGTTCAAGCAACCATAGAGGACTCTAATTGTCATTCATGTGATAAGGCAGCTTCTCTTTGAGAATAATTGGAGAGATACAAATGTAAAAGTATATCAGCATGTCAAAGAGCATTCAGTGGAGCTATGTTGAGTGAATATAGCACCGACCCCACATGAACAATGCTTTTGTTCTCGTAATATTCATTCAGAGGATTGCTATGACTGACGTGCTTTATCATCCATGCTGGACGAAGTGCTGCACTAACCTCAGTTATTTTATGGACGTCACCCTGCTACCTTACATTGTCACAGTATCTCCTCTAAAGATACACCTGTGAGTGTGATTGCTCAAAAAACACCTTTACTTTGCCAGCACTGAAGACATTGTGTTCTATGATATTGCTGGTTTTCATTATTATTGGTCTGAATCGATATTTTTGTCACATCGTGTGATGTTTGTGTAGTCTGTTCCTTACTCATAGAATGTTCTTGTGAAATGAAAGCAAGGATCTCAAACCTGAGAATTTGCGTCATGTGCTTGACTTTTGGAAGGGCCACTATTCTTCGAATAGGTACAATACTTTCATTCAGCACTAAAAGGGTAATAAAAACTTTTCTGTCCTACACAAAAAGATTAAAATGAAATAAAATTAGTTAGAAAGAATAAAATTTAGAATATCTAATTAAACATTAGTATGCATCAGAATCACATTGTAAATATTTCAGTAATATGCTCTTCTTTTTTTTTTTTTTGAAAGAGCATGAGAAACCTTCCGTTTTTGCAGAATGAAGGTTGACTGCTATGCCTTATTGTTAATCAAAGTTTTATGTTTCCTTTATTTTCTTTTTTTCAGCTGGATTGTCCATTTTGCCGTATCGTGCTGGTCATGCTGAAGATGTGACTGTAAGTTAATGTTTTTTCGCTGTGTGTATTTTAGATATTGAAATTATTACACTATCCCATAGTAATAGTAGTAGTCGGTGAAATTAATGTGCCCCATAATAGTAGTTGCAAAAGAAAATGAACATAGAACACAATATCTCATATCAAAACACTAGATTCAGAAATTGTGAAACATGTATGCACAAGATGGTTATCCTTAGGCAGAGCGTTAGGAAGGTTTATTGAACAGTGGGATGCATTGCTAAAATATTTCCACGAAGAGACCAAAACGAAAGCACAGATCCCATCAAATTTGTAAGCATGTAAGATTCCGAAAACCAACTTTGCTTCTAATCAAAATGCCTTAAAAGAGAAAAACCAACACACAGAGTCAAACCCTTTAAAAAGAAAATGCTTAGATGACTCCTGAAAGGTCAACTTTGTTAAAGAAGTTGAAGGGAAGAAGAAACAGTCTTCTATTAGCCGGGAGGAAAGGATTTTCTATCTTCTTTCTTCGGATTTGAACAAAGCATATTGTAGTTTTGTGTTAAGTACTATTAAGATTTTTGAAAGTGTAAATACCCTTCTACAATCAGCTTTGCCAAAATCTCTCCCCTGCTTATTATGCTCTCCCCTGCTGCCTGCAAATTATAAATGATCTTTTGAAAGAACTTTTTCCTAAGTTTGTAAAATCGTCCGTTGTAAAAAACAGTGTGTTGATTCGTGTTGCCTATAATAGTTTGGCAAATCAAAAGGATGACAATGATCTTATAATTGGAAATCAAACCAGGGAACTTGTAAACTATTTGAAAGATCATGTGAAAAAAGAATTTCAATGTGTTAGAAAGTCCTTTTCCTCAGCCTGTGATTACATTGTAAGGAAGTTTCCTTTTCAAAATGAAGTTCTTTTAAATGCTGAAGTGGCAAATTTGAAACAAATTGAAAATTCATCTTTTGAAAAGATTCGTTTTTTTATTGATAAATTTCCATTCTTTTAGCAATTAAAGAAAATGAATGCCATAATGATGCTTTAGATGAACTACAGAACCAATTTTCTGCTGCACAGTTTGAAGACTTGGCCAGTTCTGGAGAAGACAGACTTGATGTCCTCGTTGGTACCTTAAAAAGAATAAAAAGAACTGATATATATATATGATATGACACCAAAATATGATAGACTAGCAAGAGTTTCATGTGCTATTCTCGTAATTCCACACAATAATGCTGAGTGCGAGAGAGTCTTCAGTGTTGTGAAGAAAAACAAAACTATGTTTCGTTCTTCAATTTCACCAAAAACTCTAGAAAACATTTTAATTGCTAAATGTTATGAGGAAACTAATTGTTATGACAGAAAATTTTCCAAGGAATTTTTGGCTAAAGCCAAAACATGCACTCTAAATTCATTGCAATAATTTTTTTGTGTAACATTAAGTTCTTGTTTTATGTTTCCTAATAAATTTTTTAGTTACTACTTAATTGAGATTTACTAATGTAAGTACAATTTTCTTTTTTCTATTTGTACAAATTGTTATTTTTTTAATATTAAAGCATGATATTAATTCTTCGTGTTCTTCTGAATTTTGGAGAAATTTTCTGAATTTGGGGGAGAAATCTTCTGAATTTTTATCTTTAGAGGTTGGCAGGTATGATATGGTAAAAAAAAAGTGATAGGTGTGTTTTCTTATATTATTAGTTTGTGTAAACAATTCTCATTTAAACTGTTTCAGATGGATCCTGCTCTTGAAGGCTTGATGAACGAGATTCTTGATGGGCATGAAAATTGTGGTGATAATGAAGATCAGATTCCATCTGGTAACTTCAAATGACTTTATGATGCTACAAACACTGCATTTGTTTACTATGACTATCAGCTTTCTTTTCATATTGCTGAGTGTTTCATATTGTTTAAATTTCTGTTAAAAGAGATAAGCATTGGTATATAATATTGGCATTTAATTTTGACACTTTTGTATTGAATACAAATTTATGTAGTTCTAATTTATTCCTGTAGATGCCGGTGTTGAGGCAGGAGAACAAGACATTACTGTTACTGTTGAAATGGAAGATCATTCCAGTGCACCAACTGGATCTCGCCATTCAAATTCTTTTGGAAATCAAACACAAGGTAAGGAATCGAAATTTATTGCAGAATAAGGGTTACAGGTATCATTATATTTTGTTTGCAGTTTGAAATTATACATGTTAGTAACATATTGTTAATAAATTCTATTTAAATTTATAACATATTGTAAATAAATTACACTTAATAAATGATCAAAACATTCGACACATGTACACTGCTTTAAAAATTATGTTGAAGTTGCACATGTCCTTTGCATTTGGACGAATCTTGCCGAAATTAAAGAGTTATCTTTTCAAGAAGGTTTCATAGTCCACATCACCTTCCCATTTTGCACAGAAAAATGCTTTAGTATTTTATTAAGATTTATAAATTATGAAGCTCAGTGAAGTTTTGCACATCATTTGTTTCTTTTGCGCCCATGCTCTTTCTATACTTAAACTAGGGACTAAAATAAATTAATGAAAACCAAAGAAATACGTTTATAATTTGAAATGAAATCACATGGTACTTATGCATGTGATGCCGAAGGACATGAATTTTTGTGTTCTCATATCCACAGAGGGCAAAATCCAAAATGTGCATATTTTGCCTGAAATCCCCTCTGCACAAGGAGGGGGGAATCGTGTGAATGTTGAACTAGAAATGTGATTTACAAATATTTAATGCTGTTTAATTAAGGGAACAATAAATAATGTATGTGGAAATTCGCCTGCAACCCAAAATCAGAAACTGTTTATGTTAAAAAAAAAAAAAAAAAA
>KK117427.1:79861-92035 GCA_000611955.2 Stegodyphus mimosarum | reverse complement strand
TGTTAAAAAAAAAAAAAAAAAGATCCCTGCAGAAATTATAAGACAGAGGGCTCATTGTATTAGTTTAAATTTGTGTGCATGGCATATGTGTATGCATGTACATGTGCACATATGCGTGTTCAAGGATTAGTCTGTTTAATGTGAACACATTTGACAAATAGGGTAAGAGCAAACGTAAAGGTATTATACATGTTCAGAAAAAAGTACAAAATCCATCATCCAGGACCACCAGGAATTTTTTAAAGAATTTTCCCTCATTCTTTACCAAGTATAGGAGTTGTGAATATAATACTCAAGCAAAGTGTGTTGTAAAGTCAGTTTTTCTCCTAGCTAACAGTTTTTTGCATGTCAGTTTCAAAACCTGCTGGCTAGGAAATCACACCCTGCCCAGTGACAATACATTGATGTTGTACTGATTGTGGAAGGTTAGCATGATTCTATCTGACCAAAGCAGTGAATGGAACTCCAAAAGATATTGGTTTTCTTCCATTGGCATATCACTGGTGAAGGGAGAAGGATTCCAATTAACATAAGCTGAGTTAGGAAATTGTGCTCTTCTTTAACTTTCTAATTTGATTCAGTATGTTATATTTTGCAGGCTATTGTTATTACAGTTATTTTACTAAGAATAAAATTTGAATTTTTGGTATGTTGAAAAGTCTTAAAATATGGTATGAAGAAAACATGTTTCAGTGCCACTTGTCCAAAAAATGGAATTGCTGAGGGGTGGAAAAAGTATTATCTGGGTGAAAATTGTGTGAGGAGTGGATTTTTTTGTAATGTCTTAAAATTCACTCACAGAGAGTAACAGGAAAAAAAACATTTGTTATGCTAAGAAAGACTATCATAGCAAAATGGTGCTTGAATGTGTGACATAGCATGACAGCAAGGGCATGCCAGTAATGAGTCCAGTATTATTGCTTAAGTAAAAATGTTTCATGAGAACATGGACTGAATGTGCATATCTGATAGATTAACAGAATTTAGAAATTGCCATTGCCAGGGTTGCACGCTACCTGGAAAACTGGAAAAAGTCAGGGAATTCTAAAATTGACCAAAAAAGTCAGGGAATTCAAATATTTTAGTCTAAATCTGGAAAAGTTGGGAAATTTCATACAGCGATCTGGCAAAAAAGCGAGTTTTGCACCAATGATGGAAGCTGATCACTTTCTTGGAGCACGTGAGCATCACGCGGGCAGCTGGTGTAGAGCCAATTCGTGCAGCTCCAAACAGATTGTCTTTTAGAAAGGCAAAGCAAATTTCCAGTAACTTTGGTTCCCAGTAATCTTGAGAATCAAAATATACGCAAGCACATGTGCAGTGCATGTTGAACTAAAGAAAATACATATTCTTGTATCGAATAAAATCGGTTTAATCCCAGTATAGCGGTACCATGGAGGTTAGAATAGCCATGGTGTACGGTACACGTGGGATTTGGCGACATTGTGATGAGCAGCTAACAGGCCATTTTGGTGTTGGCGGCAATTTTCAAAATCATGCCAAGACCGTATAGTAGGATTTTACCTCAAAATCTTTTAAATGCTTTTTTTCTTTTAAAGAAATGCCTTATTTGTCATTTTGCAGTAAAATAAAAAAAATAGTAATCAGTCATCTAGGCTAAACATTTAATATACCTATATTCGCCAAAATATCGTTGATTATTGTAATTCAGTTTTTTAATTATTTTAATGTTATCCATATAATTTAATGTTGCTTCTTCCCCCCCCTAAATTTATTTATAATTAATAAATAATGCTTTCAAATTTCAGGAAATATTCTCTGTCATAATCCTGAAACTAATTCAGCAGTATGATGACATAACATCACAAAATTCAATGGACATATTTTTTGCTTATGTATTCAGCTAAAAAAATATAAAATACCTAAATTTATTTAAAAATATCATTAAGTAGATTTCTTTCTTTCGTTTAGCTGCAAAATGTCAGCAAAAAAAAAAAAGGACATTTTTGATCCACATTGAGCAGATTCTGATCTCAATTGTTCAGTGGAGAAAACAACTCCTATTATAGTTTTAATAGTAATCTTTGAGGATAATATATAAGTCATATCGAATTGGCAAATTTTTGTGTTTTCAAGTGGTACCATAATTAATTTACCTTTTAGCATAGCCAAAGTGGATTACACGGATAGACTGGAATTTTCTTAAAACACATCTGGAAAACCTGGAATAGTCAGGGAATTTCATTCTCCTGTTTCAGTGGCAACCCTGCATTGCATGAAGTAGTTAAAAATTTATGTGAAAAAATTTCATTTGATACTAAGCAACTTACAAGCAACAATACAAAGATTAATTCTAGAACAAATTTCTAATGCTGATGAAACTAATCTTTTCTGTAATACATTGGTGTTCTCTGTAGAAAATCCAGATTCCAGAGCCAGACAATGATTCTTTAATGGACAAATGCTGCAGAAATGCATTTTTGGAATCTGAAAACATACACAATATATGAGCATGTAAAGAAATAAAGAATTTCCTATCATCTACTTGCAAATATAAAAGCATGTATGACACAAACATTAATGGATGATTAGTTAGAAGTTTCATTACTGAGACTCTGGAATATTTGAAATTGGTTGGTTTATATGATACAAAAAATGTCTTAATTATAAACAACTGTTGTGCTCGTACTTCACTTAAAGTTGTAGTAAATGATAATGTCTCTGTCTTATTCATTTCTCCAAACTGTACATCCATCTTTCTGAGTGTTGCATGCACTGAAATGCAAATATAAATAGTCTTAACATCTGTGTTAAATTTTTTGAATGGTAGAAAGACCATTCAAGAATTTTTTCAAATATCTTGCTCGAATTTGAATTTTTTTCAAATATTGTCTGTGTGGAACATTCCAAGGTTGTAGGAGGATGTGTCTGCAGGCATTTTAAAACATGCTTGGCATAACTTATGGACATTGGTCATCTGGCATATATCATCATGATGATAACAATGATGTTGATAACTACAAGCCTAAACGTTTTCAGATGTTGTAGGCTAAAGGTGAAATTTTCCAATTGTATTTGTGAAGAAATATTTAGAAGATATAGTAAATGAAAATGATGTAATAAAAGTTTCCCATTGTGATGGCAATGCTTCAATCATTGATCAGCTAATAAACAGCAAAATCTGTAGAGCAGTTTTAAATTGAGGAAATATTATTACCAGTAGGGAAAAAGAAAGTGGTAATGAGATTGAGAAGATTTTGATTCACAGTATAATGGGAAACCTTGACACAGCAGTCACAGGATTTCAACTTTATAACTGTTTATAAAAGTGAAGAGAAGTGAAACAAACCAGTTAAAAAATTCAAAGAAATGCAAATAAAATGAATATTAAACCTTTTATTGCAAATAACTAAATATTAAACCTTTTTCATTTTTTTCTTTAACCCTTTGATGGGAGGTGGGATGCCAGGTGTCTCACCCTTTTTCTCATTTTTATCCCCAAGATGAAAGTTGTAAAATTCCGTTTAAAATATATACAATTACACCTTTTAATTACATATATATATACAACAAGTAGCACTAGTATTCATTCATGGAAATAATGTGGAAAAATTCTTTCCAGGTCTAAATTTGTAGCTTCCCCCTTAATTTCTTACACAACTTAAATCGTCTTAACAACTTTTAGTATTAGAATGAATATTTTTATCGGGAAGTTATATTTATTTACCATATGTCATTTTTCCTTCAGTATTTCAGCCATGTCTTTTTCAAGCTGTTGGTGTAATTCATGGCTCCCAAATTATTTTGATCTTCTTGAGTGTATCTAGTATGCTTTTTCACCAGTTTTATTTTTTCAGAAGAATTCTAGGGAATAAATACTCAAAACTTTCTTCCTTTTCAACAGTAATAGAAATGAATTGCACAGTAGCTTAAGGTTAGTGTAGGTAAATTTTAATGTTGCAAGTGCTTTGCAAAATTTACAGAGCTGCTTTGAGAAAAACTCTTTAACTCTGTGAAATTTCAATTCTAGCTTCATGAGTAACTAGTAAGATTTTATGATATAATTTGGATCATAGTCTAATAGGTTTTAGGCAAGTTGGGATGTTGTGTTTAAGTGTGTAATAACTCCTTAATCGTAGTTCTGTGTGTTTTTTTACACTTAGAAATTTTTATTGCATGCAAGGTATTTAGTTTTATATCTTTAATGTGATAAATACATTCTCAGTAGAAAAGACGAAATTCCATCACGTTGAAATACCTCTATATGAAAAAAATGTTTTACTTATGTTGTAAGGATAATGTACAGTTATTTCTGATATGCTTAGATGAACAACAAGAAAGCAGTGATTCTGAAAGTAATTCGGAATCTGGGCATAGTCATAGTGAAGATGATGCTGATCGCGATGAGCGTACCGATGATGCAGAGGATGAAGATGACGAAGAGGAAGATGTAAGTAATGGAAGATAAATTTGTATCCATTTCCATTTAAATTAGTAGTGATCTGTAGAGCACAAGTATTTATGTGTGAATACATGTGTGTGTGATGAGTTACTATGAAAACTTCCAAAGAACACTTAATTGGGAAAGATATTAAAAATATTTGGAATGTTTCGAGAAACAGAAATAGAAATTCCTGTTACAAAAGTATTCATAAATGTATGTAAACAACTCATGGAAATGAATTTATGGTAATGCTTGATAAACTTTTGTTATTGTTCAACTTAATTCCTTCAGAAAAACTACAATAAGTATTCCTGGTTTTCTATGTAAACCATTTCAGAACATTGTAGATGTTTGCACAGATTTTTTTTCTGGCACTGTTGTATAGCTCTAGTAGAAACCTAATGTAATTTTAAACTTTAAAAATTACTGAAAAGCTAGAGCATGGGTTTCTTTTTAATGAATCGTTAGTTGTTCCTTGAAGGATTTCAAATTATTAATTTGAAATAAAAATTGGAGTTTCGTATTGGCAGCATAATTTTTTGAGTGAACCTCATAAATTAAAGCTGCTTAACTGTCTTACTGAATAGAGGCTTAAACAGTAGGAAACAAAATCAACTAATCTAATAGAATCTTAAAAAAGAAAAAAAAATTGAATTTTATTGCTGCAACCAGCTAGAATATGGAGCTTTTATGGAGATATTTGATGATATGTATTTCTCTTTGCTAGCCAAAATCATTGCATTGATACCAATGTCCTGGGCCAGCTACATAGGACATTTGGAATTGAGGGGAAAATATTTCACTTAAAAGCACAGTCCCCTGGAGGTTTTCTCCAAAGAACTGGTTTTGACATAAATGAACCAGTCAGCTATCCCAAAAGTGAAAAGCCTCTGAAATATTTTGACAAGCTGTTGAGGGTAATTAGTAGATATGATACTGGTTTTAGTTAACAGGAAATTTTAATGTATGTCAATTTTAATGCTTTTAGATGGGATAAGTCATCTCCTGTAAGACCTACAGAAATCACATTACCTGTTTAAGTTTTTGCAGTTTATTATTTATTCTGTACTCACATGAAAAGTAGCCATGCTTGTTTAATATCAAGTAAACTTTTATTGGACTACCATTATTGATTGCGACTGAATAGAAAATGTGGTAACTTGTCTTGCAAAATGTAAAACTATCAATTTTGAAAGAAGACTTCTTGTTTAAATCATTGCGACAGCAATTAAGTGAAAATTTGGCTGAATGGTGATATTTGGACACAAGTTAAAATTCTGCTGAATGAGCTGGCAGCATATGAATTTCTATGGGTTTTTCCATGTGTAATATGAATATGAGGTAGTTTCTCTTTTAGATTATCCTTAGGTTTGGGCAGATAGTGATCCCATGCTTTGGTGTAACATGTGTTTAATCTAATCGATTTTGGTGCTTACATATTAGCACAAACATCTCTGTATAGTTTGGCAAGTTTTTTGGAGGTGGGAAAGCAAATACTTTTTGTTGCGAAAAAGTTATTTATTGCGTATATATTTTTCACTTCAACTATGTATATATTCCAAGAAACAATCGATAAACTTTTTAGGTACTTTTGTATTATCGCAACCACCTTGGTGGATGTAGCCAATTTTCAGAATGTGACAACCATGTCCATTGTCATTCTTCATGCAGCCATGCTAATAACAGTCCTTCAGTCAAATGACATTGCCATATTTGCATGTTGTGTTCTAAGTTAAATGTTTTTATGAACAATTTTCTGATTTCTTTTTTAAGCAAAAACAAATAACTCTACTTGAGAAAAAGAGTAGCGAAAAAAATGAAAGGTTTGAAAGATATTCATGTATCATGTAATCCGTATTTGAAAATTAAAATCTGTATTTTAAATTGCTTAAATAGTTTTTCATGTGTTGGTATTGTTTGCCAACTTGCGATAAATATCGATAGTTCGGAAATCTTTTTTAACAATGTTATGGAAATTACCTTCCACCTGGTAAGTAATGTTTTACATTTTCATCTACAAAAAGTCACCAATTTATATTAAGATGGTTGTATTAATATGCAAGCAGCCGTTTTTATAATTGGACTTCAGTTCTGATCGAAATTTTGCAGTGATTGTTCAAAAAGATATTTAAGGCATTGCAGCAGAATACTATATTTGAAACAAATTTCTTCCGTCCTTTCTTCCGGTGCAAGCAAAGCAAATCCCACAAGCATATTTTAATATCAGTAGTTTTAAACAAAAGGTTATGGTTTATCTATAAAATCTGTTGGTTTTTTAAATACATAAGGATAGAAAAAAGAAAGAAAAATGCATACCAAAGTGCTCACAATAGTTGTTAAAATTGAATTGTCATGTGTATAGTAGCCTGAATATTTTTTATGGGTGTAGTTTCCAGCGTTTAACAGATTCTGAAACTTTGACATGTTCTACTAAGGTGGTTGGGATAGTACTAAAACACTAAGCACCAATTCCTCAAAGTGCAGCATGAGATTCCGAGACTGCGTTTTTTTTTAATCAGCTTGCTCAACTGATGTGAATTGCAGTTAAACTCTATCAGTATTTAAAATAATTGCATAATCTTTCCATTTCTATAACCTTCTGATCAGAGCAATCCTCTGAGTAGCATAGGTGTTGGGATTGGTTCTTCAAAAGCTGTATGTATAAAGAGCATTTATCAGCTAGCATTACATATTTTGCTCTTTGTTTTCGTAGCCTTTTCAGTACAATATTTATATCGTAGAATATTGTAGGATTCATCCAATCCTTAAAACCCCTCAATTTTGGCCACATAGTGAGTATGCAAATCCTCTTTAAAAGTGTGCAACTATTTTAGCTTTAAAAAATAAATGTTTCAATTCCTAATTTAGCTACTTGAAATTTTTTCTAACTTTGATTTCATTCCGAAACTTGTTTGCAGTTATGTTTTATATTCGATCAGGAATATGTATTTATTATTAATATTATTATTATTTATTCGATTGCAATTTGAATATTTGAATTTTTCCCTTGTAATGCTATAGCAAGGGTGAAGCGAATTGCACAGATAATTTGTTCTATTTTCTTAATTGGTGATTGGCCCTTAAATTTGTCCATTGATGGTCCTGAAAACAGTGCCTTTTCAAGAAATGTGTCCAAACCAAGAAATTTTTAAATACTAAGGTGATGTTACTACAAATCTCATGACAGGATAAAAATGCTCAAGCTTCATAGAATTTAAATTGGTTTTATGCAAGGTGCTGGGATCTTTCATCTCAAGCTTAACTACTAGTTACACAGATTTAATTTCCTTTAAATGTATTAGTAGTCAGTAGCATAGTGTATCAGTTGTCCTACATAATGATCAACTTCGATAATTGGTGATATAAAAACATGTAAATGAAAATCTAATGCATGTGTAAATGTTGAAAGACGATGACGATTTTGATGCTGCAGTGCAATAATGAAAGCCTTTATTATTAATAATATGCGTTTTATTTTTAGTGTAACAATGGAAGTTCTTTTAGCCATTATAAAGTTAATATTATTTCGATTTTTCCTTATTTTGTCTCATTATAGCATATGGTATTGAATTTTCACTATTAAATCTTTAATGGCACTTGTATGTTAACTCTGACTAGAGGATTTTGAATAGGACATTTGCAATTTATTTGTGAATGCAGTTATCACGAGAACTGCTTCAGTACATGAGAAAAAAATGTTCGGTCATAATTTCCAAAAACTTCCCCTTAAATTGGAAGTATCGAACACAATCACAAGTAATCAGTCTTGCAGAAAAATAAATATGTCTCTTCCCCCATTTTTATGAATTTTGTATACCCACACTTTGAAAATTAACCCAGTACAAAATGATTCGTAAAATTGGGAAGAAAAAAATTTGGTTAATTTCAAATCTGCTTAATATCACTGAAATTAGCATTAAATGCTTTTGTTGTAAAATGTGCACAACTCATATTTTTAATGTGGTGTTAAGTCAGAATTTCAAGGCCATCAGTGGCTGATTGGTTAAGACTGCTGAATGCTGATAGTTTCACCTTGGCTGAGTTCCAGGTTAGTGGGCTTGCTGCATTTTTTCCCACCCATATGAAATGTGACTAGAATCCAGTTTCCCTTAGTAAATATCTCCGCGAAGATGTCTTTCCACTTAGATAGCCCCTGTGTGCTTTGCCATATTCAGGTAAATTCGTCTCACAAATTTTCATGCATGTATTCAGAGCAGTATTGTTCATAGTTTGTTATAAACCTCAATAATGTTATGATGAGGTTACCAAATTTGCAGATTTTGATTTACTAGCAATATTTCTATATACAAATACTGTCATAGTTATTTTTTATTCATACATGGCTAGTATATAACAGACATTTTAATTTGTAATTTTACCTAAGTCTTTTGTTCTGCTTGTTCATCAGATTTCTCATTAAGAATTACTTTAGTTCTAAAAATTATGAAACAAAATCGTATAATTCTATTTAGTTTTGATCGCTACAGTTTTAAAGAAAAATAATTATTTTCGTATTTCTGTATAATTGTATATATAATTTATTTATTTATATATGTATAATTATATATATAATTTGCAATAAATTTAAGTATATTCCATAATTATTGTGACTTTGCTGAAATGTTCTTTAATAACAGTATTTGTCACTTGTGGTTTTATATTTTGAAAGACTTATTTTATGTAGAATTCACGTTTCGATGGTGGAGATGATTACACTGGCGTAGATTTTTTTCGGGTTGAAGATCGAGAGGATAATTTGTTTTTTCAATTGGAAGAAGTGTTCTCTTCATCAGGTAAGAGGAATTTCAGTACATCTTATGATGTTATGGATTTAATTTTATATGTAAGATGATTGGAATTTTTTTTGCTGGTTGTGGTTGCATCTAATTTTTCTTTCTTTCTTTCTTTTTTTTTTTTCAAAATGTTGTGTTTCTGCGGCAGAACAATAATAAAAATAAATATGTATCGATCTCTTAAGATAGCTGACCTGAATGATATTATCTCATTTTGTTCTGCTTTTAATCAATAATTCTGTTTCTAATGATTGTAATGAGGTTGTGATATTCTTTTAGGGAAAGCTAAGTATTTTTTGACTGAATATTTGTTTTATAGTATTGAACATTTTCCTGATATACTAGTAATTGATATATTATGAAATTCTTGACATTCCATTCCTTGTGTTTTGCAATAAGCATTATGAAATGTTAATTTACAGCTAAGCACGTGGTGGTTTACGTGGTTTTATGGTCACTTGGCTCATTTTATGAGTCAGGGTAAAATATGTGTTATATATTCTGCTTGTTTGAAAACTACTGTAGAGATACACGTAAAATTTCACTAGAATTGCATTGTGGCATAGATACTGCACATTTCCATATCTCTGTATAATTTATGACTCGTCAAAAGTATAATACAGTCGGACTCCAAAATCCAGACTTAAAACCCCCAACAAATGTCCCCCCTTTTTTTTATTATTTTTTTTTTCCTTTTGTATGCTTTATGCATGTGCACTTTTTTTCCACCCGCAATGAAACATGCAAAGAGTACCGATGCTTAATTTCACTTCGGCACTAAATACGTCATTATTGAAGAAATAATTATTTTAGCATAAATTTCTGTGATCAATAATTTGGGTCCGTAGCTCCATATCTGCTTGGTATACATCTCAAACTGAAACATTCGACATAAACATCATTGATCTTACACCTACTAATATTTTATATTCGTGTCGCCAACCTGGTGAATAATTATTTATTATATTCTGCTTTTGCTTTCATCATCGCATGTTTGTCAGCAAATGACAACTCTAATATTGACTCATGCAACCATGCCTAAACAATTTTTTTATATTAGTATTTGAATAACAAAGACTATGGTAACCTGTTATGTTGACATTATGCTTGGCGATAATTAAAGTTAAATGTGCTAAGAAATGTTGATGAGGAAAAATTTAACAAAATTTTATTTCTATCTGTTAAAAATAGATTTTGTTCATGATACTGATAGGCAAAAAGATTGCATTTAATGCAATTTGCATTAAGAATAACAGATTTATTCTTCACATAAACCCAGAACTGGTGCTAAAGCTCATATGCCCGAATTTGGGGAAGAAAAACTTTTTGGAATTTACAGAAGCACATAGCAGCAGAATTAAGGGATGGCAAAATTTTTAGAATTTGAGGAAAGCATTGGAACCCAAAACTTTTGAACTTAAAGAGGTGCTTAGTAGCAGAATTTACAACCTTCAGAGACTGCATCACGTAGTAAGATATCTAGCACCGACCCTCAATAAGCCTTAAGTTTATGTGGAAATTTAATTATTTATTTATTATCAATTTAATTATTAAATACATGACCTCGAGCATTTAAAGGAGTAAAGATTTTCTTCGTAATATATCGTGCAAATAAAACAGCATGGATGACGCAAGTGTTTAATAAATGATTGGTTTGAAAATCAATTTATGCTCGAGCCTTGTCAACATTTAAATTTATTTGCTTTACTTAATGACGCAAAAATTACCCTGCATGTAGACAACTGTTCAGCTTACACTTCAATTAAAGTTTTAGTGAAAGATAAATGTATCTGTATTGCTTCTCCAAATAGTACGTCCATCATTCTGCTTATGAATAATGAAATAGTGCACACGCTGAAATGCAAAAGTGAAGTATTATTTTTAAAATCCATTTTAAATTTCTTGAATACTGGCAGCACCATTCAAGAATTTTTGAAATATTTTAGTATAAAATCTCCTGTGTGGAGAATCGCAACACTGCGGCAGGATGTGCCTCCAGATACTTTTAAAAATGCCTGTCATAATTTATGGCCAGCTACCATATTTCATGGTAGGGTGATGAAGATAATTGCCATGAGTTTGAAGTTTTCCAGATATCTCAAACCAAAGCTAAAATTTTCCAATTAATGGACTTTGTAAAGAAATGTAAAGAAGCAGTCATTAATAAAGTTGATAGAACAGAAGTATATCTTTTCAGTGACAGTGCCCCAATCATCAGTCAACGGAAGGCAAAATCTGTAGTATTGTTCTAGATCTAGAAAATACCACTACTGATAGTGAAGAAAGTGACAGAGAGGTTACTGAAAACGAAAACATTTTGATTGACAACTTTGTTGGAATGCTTGACACAACTATTACTGGACTTGGGAACAGCGGAACTTTGTAACTGAACAAAAAATCATGTCTATGTATAGAAGTAAAGAGAAAACATTAGCACAAAAAATGAAGCAACTTAAACAACTTACATTGAAATAGCTTATTAAGTGAACAAATAAATAGAGCATGTTTGGTAAATTTTTATGCCCTTTAGATCAGAAATGCTTCATTATTTCATAAATAACGATTTTTTATTTTATAATTTCTACATGACATTTTACTAAATATAAACTGATAATCTAATCCGGGAAAATTCCAAATCCAGAATTTCTGAAGAGTCCGGATCTCAGACTTTGTACTGTAGTTAATAAATAGCCTGTTGTACACCAAAAGCATTAGTGACAATGTAAAAAATACACGACTAATACATATCATGTATGTGCATATATGTTATACGTAGCATTTGTACCAAAAAGTAGCCTAGTGGAAACAATTTTTCCATCAGAAAAAATCCTAGGAAGTGGAAAATGAATATGTGATGTTGCGCTGTATTTTGGTTAAAAACAGTTGATGTCAGTGTTGGCTACCTCAGGTATCTGTGTAATAATATGTACTAGTTTTTTTTTTTTTTTTTTTTTTTTTTTTTTTTTTTTTTTTTTT
>KK117427.1:24977-70670 GCA_000611955.2 Stegodyphus mimosarum | reverse complement strand
TAATAGATGGTCTGAAGAATCGAGAGTTCTTGATGCAGATAGCATTCATGATTGCTTAATAGGTATATTTTATGAAAAGATTTTTTTTAATAAAATAATTTTCTCCTTTTTCAGTAAGTTCCCCCGCCTAAGTTCCATTGGATAATTCCAATACCCAGTTAAAAAAACTTATAGGCCAATTATTCTCAGAATGTTGAACTTCTTACCCTCCCTTTTTATGAAAATGTTATTCTTGTTTCACCCTTGCTTAAGGATGGGTGGTATGATTCGTGTAGTACAAATTATGGTGTTTGATCATTGAATTTAACCACACGTGTAAACAAAATTCATGAGATTCACACACAAATGTAGTGTACTGTATCATCATTAATGTTATTTCTGTTGACACAAATCACACTCACAAACAAGAACTTATACATATTTTACACGGATGGACACTCCCGACATCTGCACCTTAAATTATGTATTGCATAAGCAGCATAACCTTTTTAGAATAGCAGAACCAGAATGTACAAAATAATGACGGCTAGCATACTGCTTTTTCTTTCATACTCAAAGTTACCAGATTCCTCAAGTTAAAAAAATACTCAAAGATTAGATCTTGGCATACCTTCTTTTTCTTGTTAGCAAACCATCTCTTAAAATTTTTCTACAGAACTGTATATGAATTGCAAGGCAAAACAGGTTTCTTCAGCAGGTACCCATGCCATTCAAGGACTGAATAAAAGTAGTACCCTATAACAAATAGCAAATCTTCCAGGTGGATCACAACAGACGAGATCTCACAGGAATGTAAGCAGATACTGCCTGAAGTAAAATTAACTTGAGAGAAAAATTATTGGGGAGAACAATTAAATAAAAGTATTAGCGTTGTATTTTAGATTAATTTATATTAGTGTATTCTGATTCATTACATGTTCAAAAATAACATAAGCGGAATAGTAATTACCAAAAATTGAATTATTTGTAATTTTATCTATTTGTTGCTCTGACAATAAGCCAGCAGTGGACAATTTGAAATCTATCAAATTTCTACATACATAATATCAGACATTAAATTAGCAATTAATGAGGGAATGTGGCACTACATGATTTCTGTTTCAAATTCCATTTGTATTAAAAAAGTAAACTATTGTTTATACAAAACAAGTCATCTTTCAATTGGCAAAGGATCGGAAATAGCTCGCGAGCCGCATTTAGGGTATTGGAGGACTGCAATTTGGCCATTCGTGGTATAGATGTTAGATGAACTAGACACAGTGAAGTCAAAGAAGTTATCCAAATTCCATCTTAAACCTATAGTTTAACTGAACTAGTTTATTCAGTACAAATGCTTCTCTTCTGACCGCACAATTGCGAGCAAATAGACAGAAATATCATTGAATACCACTTCAGAAGCCAATATATACTTATCCTTTTCATCCATGGCTAATTGCTTGAGAAACCTTGTTGCAAAAAAAGTGCTGATTATGTTCTGAGTGTTATGATAATTAATTGATAATGTTTAGACGTATTGTTCAAAGTATTTTTCCAAAGGCTGCATTGAAATTTGTGTTGCTCAGGATTTACACGAATCTGCCAATCCATTTTGCATGTATCAGCAATGAAAGCGACCTTGTGATTTTTAAATTATAGCAGGATGTAGAATAATTGGTCATGGTACCTCACACCTCTATTCGTCAAACAGTCATTGAAAAACCAGATTATGAAAGAACTAAAGTGTTGAATTCCAGGAATAATTTAGTTGTAATGCTATCTGCTGTATAAACACCATGGTGGAGCAGTATGTGTTTAGGGATTTCAGACATAGTCTGTGTTCTTTGCATATGCTGTAATGTGTATTTGTTCATGAATTCAACTACATCTTTCACAGTCAGGAGCTTTGTCTGGTTTTGCAATTAATTAAGCTTTTTTTGGGGGCGGATTGGCTAAAATTTTAATTTCGTAATTTATGACTGGCAAGTCATTTTTATCCCTTTTTATCATTTATAATAATGTAAATGTGACGTGAATAGAACAAAAATGGTAAATACACGAGTGTTTATGTCCTACTTATTTGTTAAAATGTCTTTTAACTCTCAGGTATGTGATTTCTGAATATTTTGAACATATCTTGGTTTGCAAGAAATTCCCTTTTAATGGCGGTTTTACTGCAAGTGACTGAAAATAAATTTTGCTGGTATAATTTTGCATTTAAGTTGTCTTCCTCGGTCTTGTTTTAAAGTTTTTCTTCAATTGTGTTTCAAAATGATTTGTGTTTGGTTTTCTCTTTATGATTTAATGTGTGCAGTTTTCTGATCACCTTCTTTCCCCCAAAAGGAAAAATTCTGGGAAAATTATATTGAATTTCATACAGTTGGTAAGTATGTTCCATCCCATTGCTTGTAATTGGATAGTCACTAGTTGCCAGTTGATTAACTTTTTCATGAGGGCTCTAGAAACTGCAATTAGCAGGGAACAAAGAAACAATGGTGTCTGCTGTTCACCACTCCATAATAAAAGTAGGAAAATTAAAATTCCTATAGTAAACTAAATATACTAAATATTTTGAGTGGTATTTAACATAGTGAATATGTGGGACATTTATGTCCTGCCCCCTCTCAGAAAAGGGTAAGACATGCTTTTAAGTTGATTCTGGGCTTTTCATCTGGTGTATTAATTACAGATTTTGTATTTTCTCCATGTGCTGGTAAATCGGTTTGTCTTCCATGAAGAAAAAAGTACTGCAAGCAAACTAAAAATAAGTTCTCTGTCTCATTCAAGGCTTTCCTTATGGATATAATTTTTGCTAGCTTAATTGAAATTAACTTCAGTCTGAAGTCTGGTTGCTTTTTGGTTTAATGTAAATATTAATTATAACTTAAGTATAACCTTAAGTTATAATTAATATTTAGTGTATTATAATTTATTAAATAATTAAACATTGATTAATACACTAATCATAACTAAATGTAAATTTTATGCACTTAAGAATCTCTTAATATTCAATGAATTGCAGAAAAATTAAGAAATATGCATGTTTTCTTATCCCATTTTGATGTAATTTGAAAGAAAAGAGTATTTTGAATATTCAGCACTAAATGTTCCATCCTATATTCTGTGATTTTATTATTATTATTATTGATAGCAGATATTTCGAGAGAAGTCATCTTTTGGTATACATTGGTGTTCAAAATAGGAGAATTTTCACATTAGTCAATAATTTCCAGACCAATGGGCAGATTTTGATGAAATTTTGTATGAACATAATTTGATAAAAAAAATGCCATGTGTATGACCGTGTTGCATGTGCATGGTTATCAACAAGGTTTATCCATGTGCAAAAGAAGAGATTGCCAGATACAGAAGAAAGTCTATCCAAGCATGTGGTTCCCTCCATGAGTCACACAGCTCTCTCAAAATGACTTCATATTGAAATTGGGGCTGTCTGAGTAATGTGGAAGTTGATAACACTCCTACAACTACACTTCTACAAACTACAACTACACTGCTACAACACTCCTACTACTAAGCTTTTTTCATGTTTCAGAATTTGGACAAAAGAGTGAGTTGCAGTTATCTTCATATGAGCATCCCTTGTCGTGGGTTTAGGTCTGGAGATTAGCTGGCCACCCATCCATTTAATAGCTTCACTTCACAAAAATATGTCTACTTGATTAACTCTGTATGAACAGGCATAATTGCTAACAAAATTTACCTGAGGGCCAATTGCATCTCTGAAAAGACTATTTCTGTGTTAAGATTTTGTATGCATTTTGTTGTTTATCTGAATGTAGAGTATGGGGATTAAAAATGTAATAGTAATTACAATGTCATAGATTGGCTTAGCAAAGTGTAGTAATGATTCACTTCTTCTATCAGTATAGTTTCCTTCGAATTTTTTGTCATAATTGCTGCATAATATTTAGTCATATATTTTTTCGATGTCAATGGCAGATAGATGGCCAACATATATATTACGGACTGCTAGAAACAAATGCCTGTTAGAAGTTCCTTGAGTTTAGAAGTAAATCCAAAACTACAAGGGCCAAGATCATAATAGTATAGGAAATCGGACACCAAAACTCTCAACTCCCATCTACAGAAGAGGCCGCAGATAAGGGCCTCCACATTATAAAATTTATTGTGAGAGATTATGGGGTTTGAGTGGTCAAAAAGTGCTAATATTTTCTTCTACAGCATTTCACAGATTGCATTGAAAAAATGTACGGAGTTCATACTATTTAACGTCTGCTTGCTGCATTGTAGCAATCATATACTACAGTAAGTATGGCCTTGCCATGCAACCACTATAGTGGTTAGTGACAGTCTTAATCTACAAAAAAATCGTAAGTTTGCTATTTAGATAGTGAACTTTTTAGTGATTTGTTTTGCTACTTTGATTAGCAAAGCAAATGAAATGTTTACATAATGGCACGTAACATAAACATGCACACACATTTAAGGAGGTTTGCCTTCTCCCCCCCTCATCCTAGAAAGTGATCTTCATAAGGAAGCAAACACCTGTATGTTATGGAACTATTATGAAGATTTTTTTTTAACAGTGGCTGAAGCACATATAAATGATGGTATCAGTTGCCTAGAAAGTATAGTGGTTAGGGGAGCCCACTGCGATATCGAAGGGCCCTGGGTTCAAATCGAAGATAAGGCATAAATGTTTGTACTGCACAGGCATAGATGTCTGTGGAGCATGGGAGCTCTCTTAATATGCGGCGAACTAAAAGTCTTCTCGACAGATTGGTGGTAGAGGAAGGGCTGGGAGACCTGCAGGCCCATCTCTGGGGTGCTGTTTCAAAATTGGAGGCAGAACTGAGCTAGTCAGGCTTTCACCTATATGGTGGTTAAGGTTCTAGCCAACGTGATGCTTATTTGATTCTTTGCCACAGTGAGTGTCGTGGGCTTTTGCTGACCTTTGTCAGACAAGTGAGATTGGTAACAGCAGTTTGACCTTTAATTAGTATGGACTTCACTTCTGCATGTACAGATGCCAAACCTTGCAGTACAAGCATATCTGTATTTTAACTAAGGCAATGTTTTTGGGAGAGGGTCATCAAACTCAAATATATTTTACATTCGAAAATTATGGGCTATTTAAGGGTCTAGACATGAAGATTGCCCTTAGATGCTCTGATGTTTAATTGATTATTTTAAAAGTAAGGAAACAAAAATAATTTTTGTCCCTTTATAAATATAAGCTCCTGAATCTTCTTTTTAAATTTTTCAGTCCTTACCAAATAAGAAGTGTTCACATACCTATATCACTTCTAACAATTAGCATATGAAAATTGGCAGCTCTTTACCAATAAGTGTGGATGAACATGTTGTTGATAATTATTATTATCTTGAAAAGAGTTCTAAAAGGGAGGGAAAATCGAAGCAGTTCTAACAACTGCATAATACTGAAATAAGAAAATGTTTGAAATATGTATGTACATGCTGGTTATCTTTAGAGAAATGTTTATTTAGAATATTAGGGTAATGGAACTACTTACATTTAAGAATTAGTTACTGATCTTTCAGGTATTAATAGTTACTATTTAAAGTTAATTCATTGTGAAAAAGTACATTTTATTTCTATGCACTTTTGTCATTTAAAATATTTTTGTCGTTGAGAAAATTCTCATTTCTTTAAAAAAAAAAATCTCATTTTTGACTTTCATACGTTGGCAAGTATGCATATCTTAAAATACATTAGAATTCACTTTTTCATGTTATATCATGCAGTTGTCTTTTTTTTAAATGTATTTGGTGTTGCATAATATAAAGTTTAAATGGTATAATTACTTTTGTTTATGTAATGAATTTGGAAAATAAATGAGTTGATGTTAAATTCATTCTAGGTTGTAAACCTGCCATATTGAAATGTTTAGAAGCATATAGAGATGATGAGCTGTCTGAAAGGAAAGAAAAAAGAAGAAAGCTTCAAGATAAAGGTGGAGACAAAAGTAGTGATACAATAACCATAAGTGATACTGAGACCTTAGATGGTATGAATAGCAGTAATTCAGAGGCACGTGTTGAAAGTAGAGCGTCGGCAATGGAAGTATGTTCATACTGTTGTTCCACTTAATGGTGTTCAATATTGAATATTTCTTTACTGTATAGTGTGAATAAATTTTAAGTGCATTACACTATGCATATAGGAAACATATCATCCAAGATTTTTTTATTTTATATATTTTATTATTTACATGTCTACATCTTTTTTTTTTTCCTTTTTTTTTAATTGGCCTAAGATTAAATGAAGATTGTCCGTTTTACCATATGTGATCTTAATGTAGCTTTTTCTTAATCCAAACTGGCTCTATTCAGCATGCTTTCAAATCCTCCGATAAAATATTGACGTTAAAATCAGAATGTACTTCAAAAGAAAAGCAATGTGTTTGATCATATTAGTTATTTTCTTTTTCCTTACCATCGTTATATTGAATATAACATTCCAATAAATATATCAGCTTATTTATATACTTATTTGAGCAGTCAAGCATGAAGCCCTAATAATATATGCTGCTTCACTGAGAAATTGTCACACCGTGATTAAGATCTTGTGATTCAAATTGACATACGAGTAAATTCAGAGGAATTGAATTTACTTTCAGATAATGATTCTAATCTTTCTGTATTGTGAAACATGACGAATGTAGCCAAGAGTTTAATACCAGGTGGTTACAGCATAATGTCAGATATAGTGATCGGTTAGTGCTTTATCTTTAACAATTTGCAGACCTGCTTTCATAAACTATCTCTAAATGAACCCCATAGTTGTTGCATCACTGTCTGCTAATGGAAAGGATTGATGTTTGTATATAGACCTCTAATAAAACACATGACTTTGACAAATATGCTTTCAGCAGGCATGAAACGTGCAAGTTGGCACACAAAAGCTAAATGCGCACGCGCAAGCTAAAAAAACACATTTTAATAAAATATCAACCTTTTAATATAAAAAGTATTAAGCATATGCATATAATTAAACTATTTTGCTATTAATTCTATCTTCCACTTGTAAAAAAAAAGTAAATCACTAAGAGATTGTAATGAATTAACCTTCTTTAAGATCAGGGTTGCCACGCTACCTGGAAAACCGGAAAAAGTCAGGGAATTTGAAAATTGACCAAAAAAGTCAGGGAATTCAAATATTTTAGTCTAAATCTGGAAAAGTCAGAAAATTTCATACAGCGATCCCCCAAAAAACGAGTTTTGCGCCGATGTTGGAAGCCGATCACTTTCTTGGCGCGCATTAGCATCACTCGGGCAGCTGGTATAGAGCCAATTCTTGCAGCTCCAAACAGATTGCCTTTTAGAAAGGCAAAGCAAGTTTTCAGTAACTTTGGTTCCCAGTAACCACAAGAATCGAAATACTCGCGTGCGCATGTGCAGTGCATTTTGAACTAAAGAAAATACGTATTCTTGTATCAAACAAAATCTGTTTAATCCCAGTATAGCGGTACCATGGAGGTTGGAATAGCCTCTGTGTACGGTACACACGGGATTTGGCGACATTATGGTGAGCAGCAAACAGGCCATTTTGGTGTTCACGGTAATTTTCAAAATCATGCCAAGACCGTAGCGCATAGTGGGATTTTACCGCAAAATCTTTTAAATACATTTTTTTTCTTTTTAAGAAATGCCTTATTTGTCATTTTGCAGTAAAATAAAATAGTAGTAATCAGTCATCTAGGCTAACCATTTAATATAAGTATATTCGCCAAAATATCGTTGATTATTGTAATTCAGTTTTTTAATTATTTTAATGTTATTCATATCATTTAATGTTGCTTCTTCCCCTTAAAGTTATTTATTATCATTAAATAATACTTTCAAATTTCAGGAGATTTTCTCTGGCATAATCCTGAAACTAACTCTAGCAGTATCATGACATAATATCACAAAATTCAATGGACATATTTTTTGCTTATGTATTCAGCTAAAAAATATAAAATACCTAAATTTATTCAAAAATATCATTTAAAAAAAAAAAAAAAAAAGACATTTTTTATCCACATTGAGCAGATTCTGATCTCAATTCTTCAGTGGAGAAAACAACTCCTATTATAGTTTTAATAGTAATCTTTGAGGATAATATATAGGTCATATCATATAAGAAATAACTAATTTGTCTCAGTCTCACTCAATCCTGATTAAAATTTTTAGGGAAAAAGCTTTTTCTTTTTTGCTACTTTTGCAGCCAACTTTTCTAATTTCTGTTTGCGAGCTAGTCTCTATTTCTTTTCAGCAGCTTTTATTCAATTCATTGATACTTTTTTATTTTCTTTATTTTCTGCAATGTTTAATTGCTTTTTGTTAGATTCTCGCTCCTCCTTTTTTATCTCTAGCTCTTCTTTGTACAGTTTATGGGATTCCTTAAATTTTTACATAGAGTTTTGTGTACTGGAGAATGCAAGTGGTCATCCCTTTTAAAAATTCCAGAGCTGACTTATTGCAACTCAAAAATTTGTATTTTACTGTTTGTATATCAGACAATGTGTCTATACTTCTTGTCTAACACACTGCTCATACCTACTGTGTAATTGATCTAGTGTCTAGCGCATAATAATCATATTTGGTTTTGCGCCATAGCCAATCAACCAACCAACTAACTAACTAACTAACACACTGCTCATAGAACTAAAAGCACTCTCAACTTGTTGTGGTCCATGGAAACAACTTAAAATAGCTTTTATCATTTTGGATAAAGCTGGGTAACTGCCATCTCAAATACTTCGCCCCACCATAATGTAAGTAAATAATATAATGTATGTAATGGTGAAGCTAATTTTTTATCAATTTGGTATTTATGCACTTCTAAATTATATGAAATTTTGTCTTCTTGTGTCAAAACATTCTGGATTAATTCAGGCAATCTTTTTAACTTGAGTAAGGTACTATGGTGACCTCTGGCTGTAGGATCAATTCCTGATATGCTTTTTAATAATGAGTTGTTCAATGGCAAAGTCTTCTGCAGATATTTGGGACAGCTGATGAAATCTTCGATGGAATTTTTAAAAAATTCTTTAACATATGTTTCACTAAATCTTTTTGAAATAAGTGCAATTGTAGCTGCTCCTAAATACATATTCTTTAGGGATAAAAGATGAGATTCATCTGCAATATCTAAAGTCAAAATATCTGAGATAGATTTATTTTGGAGAAATTCTAACTTAATAAACAGTGCTAAAAATCAATAAATAGCTGCTTCTGCTCATCATGCAATTTATGTATTAAAGGCTCTTTCATTTGAAATAGACAGACATACTTTTTTAATAATGGCAATACAGACACATAAAAATGCATAATTATTTGCAGTTTTTTCCTGTCATAAAATAATTTTGAAATTATTCTTTCTTTTCGTTTTCTCCCATCACTTGTCAAATGCTTTTGCTGTAAATACCTGTGGATATCCTTAATACGTTCTCTGCTTTCATTGCTCAGATTTCTTTGCTTATAGATACTGCAACATATATTAAAATATAATAATATGTCATGCTGATTTAAAAATCCATAATAAAAAATGGTTAAACAATCAAACATGAGTAAATTACTCAATGTAACATCATACATGGACAGCCAACAGTGTTTAATAAAATGTTCAAGAGCAATATATTTGACATCTGAAATCACACATATTTCCTCTAGTTTTTCTTTTAAATCAACAGACCAGTTAAAGTCATTATATATATCTCCCAGGTAATCTTCTACCCACCCACCCACCAAATGGTTTAGAAAATACCTTGGATGCATTATGTATATGATGGCAAGAATCTCCATCAATATCTAACAAATGAGCAGCCTTCTCATTACGAAGTCTCACCTCTAATCCAGACTTTGATCCTCTCATTATAATGCAAGAATCCATCAAAACAGACATGAGATTCTCAAATGGCAGCTGATTTTTGTCAAAAAGAGACAATTTTTTGAAATAGTAGTTCAGCAGACACATTAAAAACATTAACAGATATTAAATGCCCGACCACTACTTTATTGTGTTCTGTAGAAAAGTAGCTGGATAATATGCACAAAACTCTCATTCAATTACTACTTGTAGTTTCATCAATATTTAATGAAAATTTAAACTTTTTAAAATTGTTCACAGTTTCATTGAAAAATGTTTTTGAGAGGCCTAATCTCATTTTTTTATGAAGCAGTAGTGCGAGCCATTGAGAGCTGTGATAGTGCCTTCTTATCAGATGCCATTGCTTTGGCCAAATGAATTAGCCCAGGTGCTACAGTTTAAGGCAAATTATTTTCAGCCCTAACTCCAAGCAGTTGACCCTCTAAGCTGGAAAGTCGATCACAAATTGGAATACTTGGAGCTGCTAATTTTTCTTCTATTTTTCTCTCCTGCATGCTTACGTTTGTGTCTGTCAAAGATGAATATGATGATGGCAACCTGTAATTATCTCTTTTCACTACTTCTCTCCCACAATGCTTTTTGCTTTTGATATGGCTGCTAATAGCAACATATCCCCTTTTTCCATAATATATTAGATCAGAACACAATGCACACTTCACTTTTAAACTGATATCCACTTTCTGAATGCAACTGCCAATCACCACTTCCATTTCTTGTCCATTCACATGAATTTTTACGATGTTTTTCAGCCACGCAAATCTGAACTTATTTTTTTCTTCATTATATATACGCCGAGCTTTGTGCTCATGATTCGGATTTAAGATATTCGTACTGAAAAACTTACAGCAACAAACAGAAAAGAAATAGTATAACGATCTACGCTCCGATTTACAGTATGCCACTTTACAGCCGCTAAAACTCGTACCTGCTCTAGATAACATCAGTAGCGTATCCGTATGTCCGACAGATGGCGCCAGCTCCGATCGCAGAAATTATTAAAATCGGCTCTTGTCTGATGGTTGCTTGCTCTTCTTTGATTTGATATTCGTACGCATCTAGTTCCGCCTTTCCACATAAGCCCCACCTACTTCGCCTTGATGTGAAACAACGCATTTCGCGATCGCATGATGTAAAGTCCCACTCACGCACACATATTTACCGGTTGCGATTCTCAACGGTTCTGCATCAATCTCAGAAACATCCCGGGTGACGTTCAAAAAAGCAGAACTGAAATATTTGTGTAACTTTGCTTTTTCTGAGAAAGGTATTGTTAATTAAATAAGCAAAATTATTTTAGGATTTAGGGCTGATAAGCTTTTGCAAGAACTATGTGCTTAAAAAGAAATCATGAATAAATATAACCTTTCTCTTATATGTGACTCGCAAATTTTTATTTTAAAGCTATTTTAAATAGCTGATCATGAAAGAAATGTCCAGATAATTATTCAGTAATTTGACGTGCTGTTTCTGTGAATCCAATATATATGGCACAAAACAGCATAAAAACAGACGTGAAAATAAAAAGTATGTTGAGGCATATTTCCTGAAAATGTCTCATTGCAGAAGAGGAGTGCTATACATTATTTTGGAATATTCCATTTTCATGAAAAATGTTGTCCAGCCGTATCTTACAGAGCTTAAAACCTATCATATGAAAAGAATGAGATCAGATACTTTTTTTTTTGGTACATGCTCTTTAATGAAAGATACTTCAAGTTATGGGAAACATTTAAAATGATCTTTATTCTTTCCTATGAGCAAGCCTCTGTTGAATGAGGATTTAGTATCAATAAAATATATAGAAACTCAATAAAAATATAGATAATCTGGGCGAAAATCCATACATTGTCCAGCACATAGATTGTGATTATATGAAACATGCTGGTGGGATCCACAGTGTATGAATTATGAAAGAGATGAGAGCAGCAGCTTCGTCAGCATATTTGGAAGAGCAGGGGGGGAAGAAAAATTATTCAAGGTAAGAAAAACAGGATCGGCTGATGAATTGATTTCTCCTAAAGGAAAGAATACTCCCTTAGAAAAAGAAGTTAAAGTGCTTGAAAATAATGCAGATGCAAACTTGTTTAAAAGGCTTAAGTTACAGAAGACTTTAATCTTTTAAATAAATCTAATGCAATGTTAGAAACTGTTTAAGAACAAACTTGATTAAGAGAACTGGATTCAGACATTAATGAAAAGATAAACTAAAAATATTATTCATCAATAAGCATAAGTCCTTTTTATTGTTTCTTTTTTATAAAGTACTTTGTATATATATAATAAATAAGTTTATTATTATTTATTTTAACTGAAATATCATCATAAAATCTTGTAGTAAAGTTTTGCATAAGTTTCCCCCCTTTCTTATTGTAAACTAGTTATGTGAATCGAACTGTTATTTAAAATGAAAAAAATTTGTTTTCCGTGGTTGAGTAAGGCTAATTCTTTCATAATAAGTACTGAATTTCTCATATTTTAAATTTCAAGTCAAGTCTTATTTTTTTTAAGATTTGACAGTTGTATATATATTTAATTAAGCAGGTGCTTATTTTTGCACCCCTTAAAAATTTTTTAGTATATCAGAAGTATGATTCTTCCCCTCCCCCCAATACCTGGATGATTTTCTCAGTTAAAAAAAATGTATTTACTAGTTAAATGAGTGATTGTATACTGGAATGTTAAGAAATAATGTCACATTAATGTATTAAAAGGTTTCTGTTTTTAATGCATTAGGTTGCTGAGCCAGCTAATCAGTTTGAAAGCAATATTTCTGCAGCTCGAAATATGCCAGCCATAAGTTTAGCTGAAGCTTTACCTGCTCAAGGTGAGGATATATTAGTTTCTGTATTTCTCAGTGGTATCATAGTTTCTCAATAGTCCATTTTATTCTAATTAATTTTAACATAGTTAAAAGTAACTACTGTGAAAAGTGTGTTATCAGTATTTCTTGTAAATTGGTCTTTTATTAATTACTTGTGTTATTTAGCATGTTTGAATATTTTAAGTAATCTAAATTTGACCTAGTCTCAGATCATGATGTTTGCTGTAAGTATCAGAATTCTGCGAATTATATTATCTCTTCCCAGTAATACACGGAAGGTCTGTAAGAGAGAGCTGATTAGCTTTCTTGAGGTAAATAAAAGAAAAATTCATTTTTGCACTCTTTTGGCTTTGATGTCACTGCAGTTGTTTGCCTCAGAATAGTGTACATTTTCCCCCATTGGATTAACCTTGTGAACAGCATGACCAGGTTTAGGCAGTCAAGGAAAACATGTTCCAGAGCATTATTAATGCTTTGGTGGCCGATGGTGATGACCTCAAAAGTGTTATGACCACCTTAAAGCTGGTTTGTGGATTTCTCAGTGCTGTCCTTATTCCTAGAACACTGTTGATCCCTAAATGACAACTGTCGGTAGAAGCTTAAGATGGTTGCTCTTATCCATTTTAGACGCACTATGTTTTATCATCAAGAAAGTGTTTGGACATGCAGTTACATATAAACATCAAACATGTGGACATACTTTGCTAAATAAGTAACATATAAAATGTTTCTAACACCGTTTTTAAATGGGTACATATTTGAGATTTTTAACTAAATGTTCGGAAATATTCAAAATTTTTGAGAATTAAATTAAAAAATACCATACAAAAATATTTAAATTTACTTCTTATTATATAAATGCCTAGTTAAAACTTTTAATTGTTTGTTCAAAATGAATAGTACATCATTCAACTAACCTGAATTACATATATTTACAAATAAAGTGACTAATGTTACTTATGCAATAAATCAGATAAAAGCTAGTCTACAATAGTCTATTTTAATAAGTTATAGTAAGCCTATTCTTATTACATGAAAACACAAATTAATTTGATAGTATAGTTCAATAAATTCATCACCAGTCTTAGGCACCTTTTTGAATCATTGGATGATTTATAACCCTCCGAGCATTATCACCGACTTAATCCGACCGTCAGAAGTTTTGCTATGTGGCATATATTAATAATGGTTAATTAATTATTCTTTTTAGAACAATACTCGTCGCTTACACTAATTTGCTGCAGTTTTGTTCTAATGCATGTAAAATATCCCAATACTTTTAATGTATATTCGTTGGAATGTGATTTTCATTATTAAAAATTTTAATGACCTTTTTCTTGCATACTTTTGTTTTGCATAATATATCTATTACTTTGCTCAACACAATGAACTGCAAGGGAAAAGTTAAGTTACTGTATTTTGTATAATATGAATGTTTATAAAAGCTTTGAGCATAGGATCTGAGTTTCCGAATTATATCCGGCAACTTTTCTAACAGTTTAAACAGTAAATAGATAAACACGCAGTAAATAACAGTAAATAAATAAAACGGAAGAGGAAAGAGCATGCCTTTTTTATGTTTATTTTATTGTTTTTGAATGTGTATTGTTGGTGAATGGTGCAGTTGTCTTTGGCAAATGAATCATAACTAAGAAATACATAGAATTTTTCTCTAAGGTTATATCAGTCTTAGACTGAATTTTACCTAAGCTGTTGCACTGATATTTTAAGTGAATTAGCATATCAAACGCTGTTTGATTTTAATTTCAATAAATTCATCACCAGTCTTATGCACCTTTTTGAATCATTAGATGATTTATAACCCTCTGAGCGTTATGACCGGCTTAATCCGATCATCAGAAGTTTTACTATGTGACATATAATAGCTTAAAATTTAAGAAATTTGGTTTCTTACTTTCTTGAGTAATGTAAATATCATCTTCATGAATGTAAGTTTATGAAAATAGACTAAATTTATTTTACAAACACAATAAATAAATGGCGTTTAAATGCTCGTCTTCATAACGGATCTAAAATCCTGCGCTGCCCAGAGGGTTAATAAAATTTGGATTAGTGCAATTTTTATAAATAATCAGAATTAATGAAATAATAGAAGTTAATCTTTAATTCTTTATCAAAGTGTTACATCTTTGCTCAATGACGCCTGATTAATAAAATCTGGGCCCTAAATCCAAGGCTGATAAATCTAAAAAAAAAAAAAAAAAAATCTTCTCCCTCCATGGAAAATTGTTACATTGTTGAAGAGATTTAGCCAAAGCACAGCTTTTTAATCTCTTGTGTTAGAAATGGCTTTCAAGTGTTTTACAATGATTTTACTTTCACCTGTGCAGAAGTTTTGCATTTTTTATTGATTGCTGTGTTTTCAACTTCTTTGGTATAAATTAAAGAAATATGCATAGCAACTTCAACCATGCATAGATGACTTAAGAGAAATTTTTTTGTTTTGTTATGCCAAACAATGAATGAATATTAATGGATATTGCATTGATTCGAGGCAATTTGTTACCTGACAATAATTAACAAACAGAGCAAAAACAAAAGCAATGTTTTTTTCCTAATGATTAAACTTTGTTATCACAGGCGAAGTTAGAAATAATCCTCCTAATATTTCCATTGCATGAGTGTCAGCGTTATATACATTTTTTAAGCGTTATATACATTATTTTTATTTATTACAAAATGAGAAATCTGTGCCTTTTTTATAGATTAAAAAAATGTAAGTTTTTGTTCAATTTCATTTAACTTTTTAAAATTTTTACATATTTACATTTTTTTTTTAATTATCCACAAAACCAACCAAATAGAGGAAAAATGTACAATTTAAGAGAAAATTTCTTTGCATAACGAGGCACTCCAGATTACCTCACCTGAATAGTAAGAATTTTATCAAATTTCATTGTGTAAAAATAGTGAGAAAAGGAAATTTTGACTGCTGCGGTATATATAACAAGGAGACACAAAATATGTGCATATCTCCCATCTGTAATAGAAATGTTATAGATAAGCATTCAGTTACATTTTGCATGTTTAATATAATACAACATCTGATATGGGGACTCGTCGGGACCCTGGTAATTCTGGACTCGGGTATTAAAATCATCAGTTTAGCTCTAGTACGATGGCGTGTAGAATTTATACAATTAAAAATACGAAATCATAATTTATGAAATAATGAAGTATTTATGATGTATCAAAATTTACAAAAAAAAAGCTTAATACTTACTTGTTTACTTTATTAAAATTTTCTTTCAGTGTAAGTTGTTTTATGTCGCGTCTTTTTTTGTGGTAATACTTTCCCTTTAATTCAATACAAACATAAGTTCATAAGTATTTATTCAAAGTTCCGATTGTTCAAGTCAGGTAATTGCTGTGTCGAGTATTCCAACTAACTTGTCAGTCAAATTTTTTTCATTTTCAGTAACCCCTCTGTCACGTTCTTCACTATCAGTAGTGGTATTTTCTGGATATAGAACATACTACAGATTTAGCCATCCGTTAATTTATTGATGATTGGAGCATTGTCATTGGAATGAAAATCTTCTGTTATATCTTATTTATTAATGACTCCTTCTCCACATTTCTTTACAAAATCCATTAACTGGAAAATTTCACCTTTGATTTGTGACATCTGAAAACTTTCAAATTCATGGCTATATTCTTCATCATCCTCACCAAGAAATATAGTAGCTGGCCATGATTATGCCAAGCATTTTTTAAACTATCTGGAGACACATCATTCCATAATCTTGTGATGCTCCACAGAGTAGATTTTATGCTAAAATATTCCAAAAATTCTTGAATAGACTTGCTGCTGTCTTGAAGACTAAACACTGGGGGTCCTGCAACAAGCTGACCATTTGTCCAGGCAAACACACACAAGCACCCCATAACCCATGGTCTGGAAAGCAGATATCAGGGCACTACTGGCCATGGCACTGTATCGTCTGTTTGTGCCGCCGAGTTTAGTTTTATGAGCCGAACAGTTGTCTACAATCAGGACAATTTTTGCATCATTGAGTAAACCAACAAAATTCAAATGTTGGCGATCCTTGAGTTATGGAATAATTTACAAACCAATCATGAGCGCTCGTGTCATTCATGCTGTTTTATTTGCACAATATGTAATGGAGAAAAATCTATACTTTAAATGCTCAAGGTCATGTATTTTTCTGATTACAAAAACTGTACACCTGTGCATTTCTGCAGCATTTGCGCATGCTAAAATTGTTAGTCTCGCTTTGGAATTTTCGACACCAGTTGGAGCCTTTTCTGTAGAGGTCACCATGGCATTTTGTGGTACATATTCCAGAAAAGACCTGTTTCATCAATGTTGTAAATTTGGATCAGGTATTCCCTACTGTCCAAAAGACTCGGCAGAAGGTATGGTCCAATGAGATAGTCTCCAAGAATTCTGTGCAATAAATAATTTTCTGGAGTGTTCTTTCTTGTTTCAGTTTGTCCATCTCCAGACGCATTTTCTCGATTTTCACCCTTTAAACGTCATTAGTGGCCCCATGTTCCATTGCATTTTTTATTCGTCTTGATGAGTACTATCATATGTCTGTTTGTTGAAGCATTTCAGATACACCCTGTATATCATTTCAAAGGTATGTCTTATAGAATTCTGTAGTGATCTATTGGATTAGCATCCCCATGTATGCAGTGTAAAAATTTAAAATTATTAGATCAGTTAAATTAATGCTTATATATATATAATAATAATTTATTTACTAATGGATTATTTAGTATGTTATCTCCTTTGATAAAGGTAGTAGAATTTTAATGGAGTGAAGTAACTTGTAAGCATATTTAAAAAAACGAATCTTGAAAATTTATTTTGAAAATTAAACACCAAATATGAATCATGAATAAATTGAAAATGAAAATTTAAAAAAAAAATTAAAATGTAATCAGCAAACCAAGTTATTATCATTGTTGGCCGAGAATTGGTTGATTTTTCAAGAGGAACAAACTAACACCCAATCAATTAAAAATAATTAATAAATGCGAAAGTGTTTCATCCTTTACTGAAGTAAGAATTATGCCAAACAGGTATTTAGTAAGATGAGTTTAAGATAAGTAGGTAGATTTTAAGTGAGATGAATTCAAGTTAAAGTACTGTATAGAATTCATTATGAAAGTGGCAGTTCCATGAAGTTTAAAATAAATTTCAAAATCATGAGATATTATTGTAAGAGTGTGTAGTAGTATTATATTCTTACTTGAGTAAAGTGTCACTTGATATTTAATTATGTTAATTTCAAAGTAATCTTTATTAATATAATGAACAATGCAATCTTTGGAAAAAATTATTAAATATTAAACAAGTAGAAAAGTTGAAAAATATATTTACAGACAAGAAGGTATAATTAAAACGTACAAAATATCCATAAATGGCAAAAAGATGAATTAATTAACATGTTTGTGAGTGTTAAAATTGAGACATGTCTGTGTACCCAAAATGGAATTTGGAATATTAACCAGGATAGAGAGTAGGGTGAAATTCAGTAATTATTATTAATTGATCAGAGGGTTGTTCCCCTTGAAAAATTAACCAATTTCCGGTCATTGACGATAATTACTTGATTTCTTGATTACATTTTAATTTTTTTTAAAGTTTCCATTTTCAATTTATTTATGATTCATGTTTGATGTTTCATTTAAAAAAAATTCAAGATTCATTTCTTAAATGTGAGTTACTTCATTCCGCTAAAATTCTACTATCTTTATCAAAGGAGATAATATACTAAATAATCCATCAGTAAATAAATTAGTATTTTATTACTTTGCAGCTTTTGTATTAGTCAGTTTATTAGAATTAATATATTTACTTATAAGTAAATATATATATATATATAAGTAATGGCAAAGAATATATATATATATATAAGTAATGGCAAAGAACTTGGCTATCCACCTAAATGGAGGCCTTCATGAATAACTTTCTAAGGAAAACTGGCATTATACACATCATGCATGGGGAAAATCATCAAAATGCCCATGCAGCGAAAGCATTTGCATGATTTTCAGTGACTTTACCACTCAGCCATTGGTGAGCCAGAGGGTTAGTTAGTAAATGCTGTTTAAAGAGTTCTTGGTGAGCAGATTCAAGATGTTATTTCACTTGGAGGTTTAATTTATAGTGCACCTTGTATCGTTTTACCTTTCATAGATTAGAAATTCCAAAAGCTTTATTGTATTATTTGACATATCATTCGATGTTTTAAATGAGAGAATATGCTCCAGAAAATCTGCCCAACTTATAACCTAGATTTAAAGATTAAGGAAAGTTCCTATGTGCAAGTATTGTTATATAATCAATGGCAACTTTTACATTTTGGTAATCATTTATAAATTTATAAAAACATGAATAAAGGTTGTACACATTCTGTACTCATTATTCCCAAATAAAGTATTAAAACAAGAATTGTACCCGCTAAAATGAAAAAAAAATATTACACAAGGCACTTTTATTCAAGGAATGTATAATATTTATTGAAATAATATACATTATTGAAATTCATCTGTAAATAAATGTATACTGCAAGCACTTTTGTATTTTCTCTAAAATTAATCTTTAAAGCATAAAAATGAGCCAAAAATCAATCATCATGGGAAATAAAATATTTTATTTGAGATTCGTCTACCACTGCTAGTACTTCTTTATAGAGATTCCATTTGGCATCTGAAGTATCTGTAGCGAACCTTCACTGTCTGATAAATAATCATCTTCTCTACTCTATGATTTAGAAATGCCGCAATTTTTAAAACAATTTATAATGTGCTGTTATATTTTTCATTGTTTAATTGCAGAAAATGAAGTTGGACAGTTAGCATATTTCCTTTAGGAAGAAAGATTTCTGCTTGCTTTCATCCACCTATCCTACTCTGTGTGCATTTTGTCTTTGAATTACTTAATGACAAAAAACTTTGAATATCTTAATTTTCATCTAGTTTTAATCAAGTTAGGTTTCCTGCAGTAGTGGCTAAATTGACTTCATAGTTCTTGTTTCATTTGATATGTTACATTTAGACTGGACCGTAACCCACAATAATAAAAAATGAACTGATTAACATCTGTATGATAATTGTATACATTTTTATTGACATTGAAATATTGAAATTTACTGATTAACATAAGGATGATAATTGTATACATTTTTATTTTAGAAATTTATGCCATTGTCCATCTATTCTATAGGACAAATGTAAAAAAATTATTCTGAAATATTGTATGACATTTTCTCTTAAAAATTATAATTTTGTGCCATCTGCCATGCATGTTAGCCCCATAGTAACCTGCCACTTTTCATGTTGGGTTTTTGCACTAGCTGAGTATGAGCCTTTGCATTTGTTCTTCGATTTAGAGGCATATCAAGGTTGTTTCTCAAATGCAATTAATGTATTCCTGCATAAATATCTTTATTGTAAATCTTTAAAATACATTAGTCTTATTTTTTGCATCTTTGAGATTTTCTTTTATAACTTAATTCTTGATATAAAATGCATATTTTCAGTTCGGCTACAGTAACTTACAAAACCCATAGAATATTTCACATATGGATGAGATTTTGCAATTTAATTGCATAATAAATCATACATAGGTTGTCCTTTTTACAGTATATTTTCAGTTTCTTGAGTCTTACATTTCTTAAAGTGAGTTTTGTTTTTGGCGTGTTTTTCTAATATAGACTGCTAATACTTCTGCTGTTTTTCCCACCTTTTCTAAAACTCCAACACTTGAATAAGATTATTAGTTATTCCACGTTTTCTAGATGTTTCACACGAATTTTTTGTGCTAGCATTGTCTTGCTACTTACCCTTACCAAGCTTTTTAAGTGCTGTGTTCTAAACACTTCTATCAAAAATATCTGCATCATCATTTTCCCTTCCGCAGTGCTTTCAGAGTATAAGCTCCCCTTAATTTAAAATAAATTTGTCCTTGTGGTGATTGTTTTCATTTTACTATCAAAGATAAAAAGTTGCCGACTATCTGTGAAAACCAGATGAACCTTTCCCTTCTAACTGTTTGATTTGTTGTTCTGTGTTTTTACAGGATGCATATCCTTTTCTCATCAACATACTCTTAAACCTGTATCAAATTTTCAGTCAGAAGTCTCTGTCTTGTGCAAAATCTTGTTTCTTTATTTTTTCATACATGTTTGGGATTTTTTGTATAAAGGAATATGTCATGCAGTTGTAATTGAGTTGGTTACCATATTTTGTGGTTGAAGTTGTACCCTGCGCTTATTTCCCTTCCTAAAGAATATTTTTTCCTTTTTTCTGTTACATTTAATACTTTTTTATACATTAATATTTTATGTTTGTTTATATAAAGCAAGTTATTGTGTTAAAGGATAGAATTTTTCTCCATTAAAGGGCAATAATCTTGATTCATCAAATCAATAAAAAAGGTTCGGTTAACTTACATACTCAGTGTACTTAAAAGTACTAATTATTTAATATCTTGGTGTTGACTTAATATATTAGCAAATACTGTACTTATTGGATGTTTCAACTGTCATCAATTGTGGGCATATGGGCATTTTTATTGGATAATTGTTATATTAAAGTTTTAGAATTTTTATCTGTCCTGTTTAAAGCGAAAATAATTTTAGTACTATTTTGTACATTCTATATATGCTGTTTATGATAATTTTTATATAGTTTAAGAACAAGCTTAATGTGCTACTGAATTATGAAAATATGCAGTATTTTGTCCTGAAGGAATATTAAATTGGTATATAATAAATTTTGGAATGTTGTCATTTCATCTGCAGATACACCAATCATTTAAAGCAGCCATTCGTCTAATTTGAATGTGAAGTTTCTTATATGGCTGTTGATTTTATGACATTGTTAACTTAGATTTTTAGATCATCTTACTTTGTAACTTAGACTGAACTATTTAGTATATTTTGTGTATAAAAGCTACAAATATGGTGAAATATACCATATTGTGTGTCAGTTGTATCATCGGTCAATGATATTAAAATTGTAATCTAAATGTCTACAGATTTAAGATCACTTAGTACTGAAAGGCTAGCAGCTTCTATAGTAGAACAAGTATTGGGACCTGCTTTAGCTATAACTCCTAATGCTGGATCCCATCTGCCATCGCAACCTGCCAGTGCTTCTGCAGAATCTACACCTTCTACAACGATTTCTAATTTTGTGTCTTCTCGTGTAGCTGAAGGTATTATTTATAACTGAAATCTGAATTTGAATTTTGATTTTACAATTAGTCATTCCCTATGAAAATGTTGAATAAATTCCCTTCCTAAATAGTACATTACATTTAAAGCTTTTTTTGATGTGATACTAATGCTAATAAAGTTGGGCCTCTCTGTTGCATGAAAACGCCTTTTGTTTTGGAACATTTATGCCCACAAATAACATGCATTGATTAAATTAGTGGAGTATTAATTTGTAAGTTTTGGAAGTCACAAATACATGTATTATTTGCCTTACACATATATGCACACTTGAGGACATATGCAGAGGTAGGCTGCTGCATGACAACACTTGCATCTGGTAGTAACATTAATATGAATGTCATGTTTTGTTTCCATGCTGCATGATATTTTATGTAGAAGTTTTATTTTTAATGTAGTTAAAATATTCATAATTATTATATTTACCATTCAGTCTCTCCATTTCTGTTTTATTTTAAAATAATATATAAATTGAGTTTGGCTTATTGAGACACACTGGTGTTCAATTATGCTGAGTATAGATCAGGAACATAAAGTTCTAATATCGAAATAAAGGAAGCGCATGTTCATGAATTTGCGTTTGTTTCAACAGATTATTTATATGTCTATTTTGTTAGTGCTTTATATTTTTTCAATTTCTTTTACATATATTTTTTAAATAATTTGCATATTTTTAGGAGATTAGTAGGGCATTTATACATTATTTTTAAATGTAATTCCATCTTTATATATTTATTCTCAGCTACTCTCTCTACATCTCAGCTGCAGTGTTGTGAATCCATCCAGCCGCCAACAACCAGGTTAGTATTGGAACAGTAGTTTTCATTAAAAAATTTGTCTAGTTGTAACAGCACAAATATATATTTTAAATTTGGAGAGTGTTTAATACACACACACCAAAAAAAGAGGGTAAGCAAGAGATCCTCAGTATTTGATTATTAGATGGTTGCAAAGTACTAAAGTTTTCAAGGTAATTAAATCTGAAATTAGATATAATTAAGAAGTATAATACAGTACAGAGTTTGAAATCTGTACATCCAGAATCTGGAATGATCTAATATCTGGACCACGAGCAGTTTTTTTAATTAACTCTAGGAGTGGAGAATATAATACTAAAAAATAAGCAGATGCACAGCATAAAAGTATTTTGTCTCTCAACCAACTGAGATTCTTCTATATCTCTTTCAAACGCCTGCTGTCTAAAGGATCATACTGTGGCTAATGAAAATTGATTGATTGATGTTAGCTGTGATGACACTTTTGGCCTATGAGTAGTTGTGGAAGGGGATTCAAATTATACAATATGTAAAAATTTGTGCTTTTCCTTAACTTTCTGATTTGATGTATATTATTATTTTTCACAGACTATTGTTGTTAGTTTTCTTCTTTATCAAAAATAAAAATTTTCGATTATGTTCAAAAGGGCTTCTATTTTTGGAGCTGTAGCAGAATCAAGTGAAAAAAACCATTCGTACAATATAGGCATAAAAGAAGTACGATTTCCATTGCAATGACAGCGCCCGAGTTTGCAGTGAACTAAGCAATAGTGAAATCCATAGTATGGTTTTAAATTTATCATCATCTCATTAAATCAGTTTGGAACCAAGCTTTACCTGAAGATTGGAAGCTGAGCATCATCTGCCCTACACACAAAAAGGAGACATTTTGGAATGTACCAACTACAGGGAAATCATCTCCTTTGTGTTTTTTACAAATTATTTTCCAATATACTTTTTACTAGTTTAGTAACTAATACAGAAAATATTGTAGGTGATTACCAATGTGGTTTTTGCAAAGGAAGATTCACAACAGAATAAATCTTTAACATAAGGCAAATTTTGGAAAAAACTAATGAATATGGCATTGCAACGCAAGACTCCAACATTAATACTTGTGGAACTATCTTAACAAGTCTGTTCAGATTTTTGCATTTGCTGGCGATATTGACATAGTCGCACGCAATCCTGAGTCGCTTAGAGAGGCGTTTACATCTAGAGGCTGCAGCCAGCAAAATGCATCTAATAATTAGTCAAAATGAAACTAAGTATATGCCATGTGGTAATAACAGCAGCCCCTATTTTGAAATTGGGAATTACAAGTTTGAAACTGTTAGCAATAAACATTTAGGATCAGAAGTTAAAACTTTCGATGATTTATTGCCTGAGATTCGTAGTAGGGTCACAGATGCTAACCGATGTTTTTTCGGTCTAAAAAAATACCTGAAGTCTTAACTTCATTAGCAGAAAAACGAAGATTCTAATTTACAAAAGATTAATTAGACCCATTCTTACATACTGTGCTGAGACCTGGGCAATGACAGAAAAAGCTAAAAGTATTATTTCTGTCTTTTAAAGAAAAAATTTGAGAAGTATTTTTGGTGCAGTAAAATGTAACAATATCTGGTGAAGAAGAGCTAACTCTGAACTCTATAAATCTTTTAAAGAACTAGATATAGTAAAATATATAAGGATTCAAAGAAATAAATGGGCAGGACACCTGTGCAGAATGGATGAAAATCGTGTAACTTAAAAGATCTCAGCCAGACCATTCCGCACCCGAAAAAGAGGGAGATCTAAACTTAAATGGCTTGACTCTTTGGAAATAGATTTAAGAATTTTAAATATAACTAATTGGATGTACATGGACAAGGATAGAAGAACTTGGAATTCGATCCTGAGGGGAAGGCAAGGGCCTATCCTAGGCTGTCTGGCCATTGAAGAAGAAGAAGAAGGTTTTAAATTCAGAAATTATCAATACTGATAATGAAGAAGGTGACAAAGAGAATTTTGAGGGTGAAGGATTTAGTTTGCCTGTTCAGTAGAAATTATTGATAGCAATTAACATGACTTAAAGGAACTTAGTGACGGAACGAGAAATTATGACTATCCATAAAATTGGAGAAAATATTAGTACTCTTGGAAAAAGAAAAAAATTGAACTGTTGAATCAATTTGCATTGACAAGTATTTAATAAAAGAAGAAAAGTACTGTTTTCTTTTTTTTGGGGGGGGGTAAATTTTGATTTCCTTAAATCATAAACAGCTATTTCATATTTTTAGTTTTATGATATTTACATGTCATCTTTCTAGATTTAAAATTATGTCCCGAAACCTGGAATCACTGAAGTCTCAATAATTCCAGATCTCTAACTTTGTATTGTACATATTTTATGTGCAAATTCATTAATTAATAATTTGAGGTAATATATATATATTGTTTTTTTGCATGAAATATGTTGGCAGCATCTATGCCATTAGTAACTTTCAAAGTAACTTTAATTATTTAAATATGTATATATATGTAATCTTGAGGTAATTAAATGAAATAAAAGGAGTTTAACAGTCTTACAGGAAAGTACATATATCAAAATTGAAACAAAAAGAATTCAATAAAATAATTGTTTGAAATTTCTTTGCCTTTTTTTATGGAGCAACTAAAGAAAACACAGCCATGTTTCTAAATTATACCCGGATGATGATAAATTCTCAAAATAATTAAAGAGATTAAGATAGAATAACACGCCGAGCAAGTATTGATCTAGAATAGTCAAACAACAAAAATCAGTGTTATATTTGCAAATTTTTATAGGACTAGTTTCGAAGGTTTAGTTGAACTATCAGCCTCAGCTGTCAAAGTGCAAATGAATGAGATAAGATAAGCTAAGAATGGCTGATGGTTCAGTTAAACCATCAATACTAGTCCTGTAAAAATTTGCAAATATAATGCTGATTTTTCTTGTTTGATTATTCTAGATGAATAATTAAATTTAATTGCAAAATAAAAAAATTAATTTAATTCAAACTACTAAAGTTCTTTAAATATGCAGTAAAGTAAAATTCTTTTAAATTTTCATGAAACATCAAGATGTAATCTGCTTTGATGTGGTGTTGAAACATAAAATACTGTAAAAATAAACAGTATGGGAAAGAATTCCAGAAAGAAGAAGCCAGTAGAACCGTTAAATTAAAAGCAATGTCCTAAATAAATATTTAAATAAATTTCAAGTGAAAGAAAATGCATAGTTGCTAAAAAAACTTTGCAAATCAGAAGTAAATATATCTGAAGTCAAAATTTTTGAGAAAGTGATTTTAGGAAAAATATACTAAAATGAAATAAGAAATTGTAATAGCAATTTATACAGAGAAGTTTCCTAATTGAGAATTTAACAAAAACAAAAGAAGCTCTTTTAACTGACTGAATTAATAACTCTAAAAATATTTTATTTAAATTAACTTTTATTTGGCATTTTCTTTTGAATTATTTCAAGAATTTTTAAATCATCCAGATATAATTCAGAAGCAAGATTGTATTGAAAAGTCTTAGCTTCTTGAAACACACCAAGCAATTTTCAAGAATTAGTTATGAATTGGTTTTGTTAGTTTGGTTTGTTAGTTATGAATTGAATTTACCGAATTGGTTTTGTTTCACTTTTGATAAATATACTTTGTTACAGTTAACCCCTTTTTTGATTTAATTATTACCTCTTAACAGTGTTACAAATTTCATCACATACTGTGTGACTTTAGAATCTTGCTTTAAAACTTTTGATTATATATATATGTATAAAATATACTAGCCAAAATTATTACTCTCTTAATTTTTCCATTTGCATAAATGCCAGTAAACAGAGTAAATGTAACTATAGGAATACCTCTTATATCTGCAATCTTCATGACTTTTTCAAAACAACTTGTCATGTTATACCTGCATGCCTGCTATCTGGTTCCAGTGGTTAAATAGTAATAAGAATAATAATAATAAAATTTCATCATTTTTAACCTTCGATTTCTCAATTTGTTTTAGAAAATTCTAAAGTAGAAAACGTCTTTCAGTCCCTGCTATTGAAGCTTTTTCTGCACTTGCATTTCAATTACATTAAGCTCTTTGTGCAGTCTTTCAAGAGAATTATTAATTTCTACCCCTCGGATTGCCTCATTTTCAGCAAGGGCTATGCAGAAAGATGAAGCATGATTTTCAAATTTCAGTATAATGCTGAACAAAGCAGCATTTCATACTTTTCATTTACTCATTCCAATAGCTGTTTTTTTATACCAGTTCATATTTTAATAAGTAAAAATATGTGCCTAAAATGATAGTATAAAACTTTCATTTCTTGGCCACATTACGTAAAAAAAAGTATCAGACATAACACTATTAGGCCTTTCGGAATTTTCAACATAAGCTGCAGACAAATAATTATACTCTGTCACAGAAGAATATATCTACCCAGAAGGAAATAAATTACAGCCATGAAACTTAACTTGTATGCAGTGTATGACAAGATAAACATATGATTACAAATTCAGAACTCCATCGTTTTGTTAAGAAGTTATAGTATGAAAAAGGTTGCAAATCAGTAAGTAGTATAGCCTCTGTCAGCTGTGCATGCTAAAACGCAGCGTGGCATTGAATCAAATAGGTCACTTACGAGCCTCTGCAGAAGATTATGTTATAATCTCGAAGCATGTGGACGAGCGATAAATATGCCCTGAACGACTTGATAGTATGGGCAGTACAACCGACGTTAAAATATCCTCCACATAACTGTGAGCTATCATAGTACCTTCAAGGATGACTAGAGGTGATCTTGTGTCCCAAAAAATCACTCCCTGTACAGTCACACCTTGTGTAATCACCGTATGCGGCTTGATAACAAATGCCAGATTGGACTATTGGCCTGACCGCCTCCACATGCCTCTGCATTGGTCATCAGCACTGAGAGCAAATCAGAATTCATCACTGAAGATCACATGCCTCCAGTTGGTCGCACTCCAGCTTGCCCGAATTCGGCAAAAATCCAATGAACACTGCCTGTGATCTGGGGTCAGTGTAGGCATCTTAACGGATGTCAGTAGCATATACCAGCATCAGCCAGTTGTCTCAGAATGGTTTCCCTTGATACCACCAGATGCCTGGAAGGTCGTAAATGTTGTCAAATCGATCTTAGTGCCATTATTGGTGTGGAACCACTCTTAATGATTGCACGATTCTTGTGCTCATTTGTGTTCCTAGGTAGCCCTGACTCTCCACAATGGTAGTCTATCCATTCCAAAATCCATTGTCCTCAACACCAAGCAATTACCATATTGCTTTGACGGAGGCAGCGGCAAATACGCCTATTCGACTAACCTGCTTCTGAGGCCTACTATATGCTCCTTTTCAAAGTCTGACAACTGTTCATTCTGCCATTGGTTACTGGGGGCATATATATATATATAAATTTTTGTGATAGTGTATATATAACTTGTTGACATTCCTTGTTTACATGATAGCCTTGCCCATGTATCTCTCAGGCCAAGTTTCTGAGCTAATTTCGAACTTTCCGAGTATATCTTGGGAGATGAAAATTTTTGCTTATTCTGGTAGATGACATTGCAGAAAATACCATAAGACAGGTCATTAAGTCAGCTAGCCTGAAACACTCAATAGGCGACGTGAGATTCTTCTTATAAAGTGAATGAACATTTTGTTCGCAGAAGTGTGCGTACAGGTGTTTGAAGTAATGTTTAAAATAATTGCAAATTCAAAGCATGTCATTGCACAGAAGTGCCATTCAGTGTATGAAGCAGGTAGTTATAGTTAGAAAAAATGAAATTATTCATCTAATGAAAAATATTGTTTTATAATTATTGTTTTTTATTGTCTTCTGTAAAATGTCTTCATTTTTAATGAAATTAGCAAAATGTATCAAAACAAACATATTTTTAGAACGTTAGACAAAGCAAAACATTAAATTCAAGTGGATTTATATAAAATTTTTACCCATCCTCTCTCCTAGTTCATTATTAGTCCTCTCTCTACATCTAATTTAATCCTCTCTCCTAGTTAATTATTAGTCCAAAGGGACTTTTTCCCTGAAGGACTATCGTTTTTGTTTTGGCATTTTGCATTGACTCTCTATAAATGTCCCATTCACTTTTCAAATTGTTGCCACTAAACATTATGGCCCTGTATTATTTTTAAAGAAATTAAATAATGAAGAATCTGTATAAATGTGTGTTTTTCGCATTGTGATAAAACAGCAGTACCTAGGGCCATCCGATTTTCATTAATTTTCAAAATTTTTTGTTTCCCCGAATATGGGCATCTGAAGTAGAGTTTGTCCACCCGAGTATGGGCATCTAGAAGCCCAAATTTGGAATCTATTTTATTATCTATTTCATATTTTGTAAAACTTTAACAAATTTTTGATTAACAAACTAAACTATTTAAAAGCGAGCAATGGCAAACCTATATGGGTGGGGGTGGGGACTTTTTATGTCCTGCATGCGGAACTGTGTATCGGAAATTCAAAATTACGCTCATTTTAAAATTATTTTGCGATAGTGCTGTGGGAGTGAATTTTGTGTTTTAAGTGGAAAGAACATGATATTTAATAAATAAAGGTAACACACAAAACGTTAAAGAAATGTTCCTTTGGATGTAATTTAAAATCTGAAACAGTTCAGATTTTTTTTTCATAATTTTTTTAGCTTAAAAGTTATTTGCACATGTTTGAAAGTCCACAATACCTTCCTTATTGCTGGACTTTTTGTGCATGTTATTTCATCATGAAATGATTCTGTATTAGAAGTGTAAAGCCCTTTGTTAGACTAAAGGTTTCCAGTGTATAATTATTGAGTTCTTTTGAGTGTATGTAGAAGGATCGAATAGTTCAAAAAAGTATCAAATGCTTAAATGTGACTTCAGAATTATCAGTTATGTCTTATTGCTAAAAAGGATTTTTAACGCAGCATAAAATTATTTCTGTTGTTTTAGCTAAATGCATTTTTTTTTTCTAGGCAATCGGTTGTAATTGAAACACCATTAGCCTAAGGCCTTGAAATCTGCCTGTAAAAGATCTACACTAGCATTTGACACCAGAGCTGTTTCAAACGTATGGATGAATCTGATAGGTTGAAGCTTGTTCTCAAATTTGCTGTACACATTTTTTTTACTGTTCAGTGGTTTATGGTATCCTATTGCATAAGACTGGTCTATATTCAGATTTCTACCTGAATGCCAGATACCATTCCCTATTACTCTACTCACTTTTCTGAGGTCAAAATAAAGCTAAGACTAAAATCAAAACCTTTTTGTGCTATAATTGAAACCTTGGAAGAATAACAGCCAGTGCTAAATAATTAGCAGAAGATGTCATTTATATGCTTTCAAGTTGAATTCATATGCTTTCAATAATCAATAAGGGATCAGAAGGAATTGATAATGAATTAAAGTAATAAATATTTAATATTTGAAAGCAATAAAGCGGTTTCTGAAACAAGGCTCTTTGCAAAGATATAGAAAACTCAGTGTTCTCGTGTTAGCTTTGCACTTATTGTGAAGCCTCTGTAAATTGTATTTAAGGTTGGTTCTAAGTAATTTTTGTGTAGTAACTCATGCATTTTTATTTACGAGTGTCAAATGTGTTTTTATTTATATGTGTCAAAGTCCTGTGACTTTATCAAAACAGCCAATTTATTTTGCTTTTAGTAAAGTTCTTTTCTCTTGAAATTATATTACTGTAGTATATATTATATTGCTTTAAAGTAATTATTGTAGTACATTAATATAATAACTATATACTGTAGTATTTACTAGAAATTACACTCATCTATCAAATTTTGAGATATTTTCTAAGTCTGAAAAAACTTAAATGCCTTGAAAAGTTTCCATTTTTAGTATTTTAAGTATTCCATTATTCAAACAAATGAGCTTCTGGATATTTAAATTATAGCAGTATTTCTTGCATTTATTTCAGGATTTTTAAGTACAGGCAAGATGAAATAATTATACAGTTAAATAATGATGCAGTTGATAACTCTAGGAAATGTTGTGACCAATTTACATATTTTCATGTACTTCTTTATACTGCCTACTGTTTTAAAAACCAATGTATCAGTCAGTCTACATTACTATGGACCTCTTTTCTCTGATTTTAGCCAAGTTTTTTTGTCTGAAAGTTCTCTTGACATTGTTGGAATACTTAATTAGTTTTAAAATCTAATTATGTAATTTAATGTATTATTGTAAGTTTATATGGGCCATTATGGATTGTTTTATTATTACCATACTGACATCATTAAATTGGGATCTGAATTATAAACAAGCCAGAATCATCCAAAAGTCTATTTTTCTTAATATAAGGCTTTCCTGTATCTTATGGAATTTTAGAAGTTTGTAAAATTTAACCTAACTTTGGTGTTCATGAATTATTTGAAATTAAGATTGAATCTTCTTGTTTCTGGGTTAAAAATTTCTGCTTATTTCATTCATTTGTGAAAATCGAGTTCTCATTGTTGTTCTCATCTCAAAAAAAAAAAAATGTTCTCATTTTGTTCATATAATTCCTTTTTTCAGTTTTTCTACACCTATGGATACTAGTGAATCTGATCGTCTCGCATCATCTGATTTATTAGAAATGGACCTACTGAATCCCGACTTGACATTTGGGCCTCGTCTAATTACTTCAACTCCATTGTTAGGTTTGTATTATTTATTTTGTCAAATGCATTGCTATTTTCCATTAATTTAGTTTTAAAAGATTTTATTGCAAAATTTGTTTCCTCTGAAAATTTCCTGTGTATTGGAGAAAATGTAAAAGTTTTTTGTTATGAATAAACAACTGAGGTTTCAGTGCATTATCTTTTAATGGATCAGAACAGAAACAGAATAGAATTAGCAGAAAATGGAAAATTGCATTGAAAACATAGTGATTCAACAGGAATGCATTTAAATACATTTCACAAAATTACTGCATGTAGTTACAATGAAAATCATTTGCATACGGGAAAAATTTTAAATGTGATTTCAAAATTTTATTTAGTAATCTGAATTCAAACTAGGAATTTCCAGCAGTGGATTTTAAAATTTTATGCTGTATTTGATCAATGATTGGTCTTTATATACTGTACTTAGGGGGGAAGGGAATTGCCATTAAATTCTGTAGAACACTTATCAATGTAGAGAGCTTTTCTCTTTGCAATAGAAAATTTAGTTTGAATAGGGATTGAAGACCTTCCTCTCATCTAGTGTTTGATATCAGGTAGATAATTTCTGAATTTCATAAAGGTTATTGTTTTCTGTATTTCTTTGCTTTAGATAAGGTAATTTTTCATCATGTCTGCCTTTCAGTGAATTAGGCCAAAGTTTTTTTTTCACGAAAATGTTAAACAGGTCGACTGCCGTAGGGGCCACTGGTGATCGGCGACATGACCAATAGTCAAAATACATAATAGAGTATAAATATCGCTACTGAAAAAATTTTAAATAATACCATTGTTACTATAATGGTTTAAATAATAAAAAATCACAAACATGGTCAACAGTGCCTCGATGGTTGTCGGTGACCCCAACCACGAAAAATTATATAACTCATCTTATCTTCTGTAAATAATATTTCAACACAGTATACATCTTATAATAAAAATTTCCTGTTGGCAGCATGAGCAAACCACATAAGATGCACACGGCAGTCAATGTGTTAAAAATGCCTTATTTCTTTAGCTTCTGATAGTCTACTGCTTGTTGGAAAAATGTTTTCCAAAACATCTCTGACATTCTTTACTAGTAATCAGCTATAGAAAATTTGCAAAATACTGTTTTTTAATAATTAACTGTATAAATTTACGTTCTCATTCATGAGCATTTTTTCAAATTTTTCTTAGAGATCAAAAATTTCACGTCTCACCTGCTTTTTATTAACAGTATACTTTCCATTTTTAAGTCACTTAATTTTTTTTCGTTCATGCCATCTAATTAAATATTTTTCAATTAAAGAAACCTTCTAAACCTATTTAATGTGTTCAGATTTTATAGCAGTATTGCAGAAATCAGAGTAGTTTATAGTTCAGAAAATTCATAGCTGTTGTTTTGAAAGAAACATGAGGAAGGAATGAGTTTTAATTCTTATGAATGATGTAGGTAAAACAATTAATTTTGAAGAAGAATGTTCTATCAGTTTTTATCACATTTGTGAAAACCTTGGAAGTAGAGGGGAATATTTCCTTTTTTCAATGTAATTCTGCATAATTTATGTATTTCTTTTTTAATTATGTTGTTTTTATTATTAGGTTTTTATTTCATTCTGTTGTCTCTTTTTTTTTCAATTAAAATTTTTATTCATATTTCTTTCAAGTGATTATTTGATTTTAAGCAAATACTTTTTATTGTGTCAATATAGTGTTGTGATAGGTTATCTATTGGAGCAATTTTCAGGCTTCTTATGGATATATATTTTTTGGGGTGTTCTACATATAATTGTAAAAACTGAAACTTGAATTAAATGTTATAAAATATTTTGAAATCTGGTGAACCAATTTAAATAACTGTTTTCTTTATTCTTTGGAAACTAGTTTGGTTTGGTGCATTAAATAAAATAAAAAAGCCCAGTTCTGATGTATAAACCCATGAAAGTGATCTAAGCATCTTCAGAAATTCCTCCATGAAATATAAACGTAATAACCTTTACATAATTAAAATTTCCATTTCATCTTCTGGACTTGAGAGATTCTGAGTAATTACTTTTCAGTTGAGTAAAATGTGCATGCATATTTGATACAGCTTTTGTTTGTTGGTGTTAAATGACATCTGGCTGCAAATTCCGCCTGTTGCAGTAACTACTTGCTTAGGTACATCAGAGAAAGAAAATATGCCCTCGTGTTAGTACTTTGGTAGAAGGTTTAATAAACCTAACCATGCATATTCAGGACTACAAGAAAAGCTAATAGTTTTGGTACTTTTTTTTTTACAAAAGTTTGCATGGTTTTCTATAAGCCATTATATACACAGTCCAGTCACATTAATGTGACCACCACGTACTTTCCATGTCAGAGTTAAATAACCAATCACAGAAGGCAGGTGGCAGCACAGTGCAGTTGAGCGTATATAAAGGGTGTGTGAGGGCTTCGGAAAACATTTCAGTCGTTGGCGTAATGCAGAAACGAAGCGATTTATCCGACTTCCAAAAGGGCATGATCATTGGCTTTCGGGCCAAGGGTGGAAGCATTTCCGAAACGGCTGAGTTTGTGAACTGTTCGCGTGCCGCCGTGGTAAAAGTGTACCGTGCATGGCAAAATGGGACTGTCCAAAATCAGCGACGTGGCAAATGTGGTGCACCACGGGCCATAGATGACAGAGGCGAACGACGGTTGCGGAGATGCGTTCGGGCAGATAGACGGGCTACCGTTGAGCAACTGACCACCAAAATGAACCAAGGGGCTACCAAAAGTGTCTCCCAAAGTACTATTCAGCGAACATTGCTGCGTCTGGGCCTCCGAAGCAGACGCCTGGTTCGTGCACCTATGCTGACTGCTGTTCATCGACGGCGAAGGCTAGAATTTGCACGCCAGTACAGCAGCTGGACGTCCACTGAGTGGCGACAGGTTGCGTTTTCGGATGAATCGCGTTTTATGCTCCATCGGACAGATGGACGTTGGCGTATAAGGCGTGAAACCTCTGAAAGGAACCACCCTGCAACCATTGCCGGAACGGTCCAAGCTGGAGGCGGGAGCATTATGGTCTGGGGAATGTTTTCCTGGCATTCTCTAGGTTCACTGATCATTGTGGAAGGCACAATGGATCAATACAAGTACGCATCTGTCCTTGCGGACCATGTTCACCCCTACATGCGCATTGTTTTTCCTCAGGATGATGGCATCTTCCAGCAGGACAATGCGAGGTGCCATACAGCTGCCAGTGTACGTGCGTGGTTCGAAGAGCACCAGGATGAGTTTACCGTCCTCCCCTGGCCAGCAAACTCACCTGACTTAAACCCAATCGAGCATCTGTGGGACCATCTCGATCGAGTTGTTCGCGCCATGGATCCTCAACCGCGTAATCTAGCGCAGCTGGCCACGGCATTAGAGTCGGCATGGCTCAACATCCCAGAGAACACCTTCAGGGACCTATGTGACTCTTCCTGCACGTCTCGCAGCAGTCCGCTCTGCGAAAGGTGGTTATTCTGGCTTTTGACAGATGGTCACATTAATGTGACTGGACTGTGTAGTTCATTTGTTTGTCACATGGTTAAAAGTCAATTCTCAGCCTGTTTCCTGATAAGCTGTTGAGTTCTAATTTTGTACCTACCCTGATTGTAAATGACAGTGCAATGTGGTAAACCGGTCGATGTTTTTTGAATCAGATTTTTTTTAATTTAATGTTTAAATGACTTTTTGCACTTATCATAGTTTAAGGAGCAAACTAAAAATCTCAGATATTTACTGTTTGCACTGTTTAATAAAACAACGTTCCCCCCCCCCATTTTATGTCTGATTTTAAACTTCTAAAAATGTATCAGTTACAAAGTTTTGAGACTTTTTCAATCATTCTCTTAATTGTGCAGTTTTCTACACTTTTTTTTTTTAAATTTATTTAAGCATCCTACAGTATCAAATATTAGAGAATCTCTCTTCTTAAGCTTCAATGATATGGCATTGCAATCATTATTTAATTGCTTCCATCACTTTTCATTAATTTAAAAAATGACAGGATTGATTGGCATTTAAAATTATTTGCAGTAAAATCCAGTCCATTATTTTAAATATTTTTCATGTCATAAATTTACATACATTTTTCTCACAATTTCATTTAAAAAATTTTCTTAATTTTATTGTAGTATGTCTTGTATTCTTTTATGGGACTTTTAAAATTTAGCATCCAAAAATGTATGTGGTATGAAGTTTTGAAATTTCAAAGGTTATAAAACACACACTTCGCATTTTTTAAAAACAACAGTAATTAAAAAATAGTAATTAAGCAATTTTCTTAATTTTTTTTAAAAAACTAGCTGTGTTTTCATAAGCTTTCGTTAATAAAGTTAGTATTTTTTCACTGTGTGGGAAAACCGTGCCATCCATTCTTAAACTATTTCCTGATTTTGCATAAACTCTCTTTGTAGAGAAAAGTACAGTGTAGTGCTGCTGTTTTCAAAATTTGATTTATATATTTTAAAATTTAATGTTGACACCGCCTTTTTTTTCCTTTGCACATGTCTTACTTTAATGAACAAACCGAAGTTTTCAGAATTTTTCTTTTTGCACCATAGGCTAAAGCAGAAGAATTCTTCTAATTGAAATTTATGCGAGATTTTTATATAGTTCCTGGGTCTTTAGACCATTTGGTGCAATAGAATTGTTGGAAGTAAAGGGATGCCTATTCATTATTGAAAAGTGATTTATTAATTTAATAATTTATTTGACTCATAAAGTGTCATACAGACTAAGAGGAAGAAAAAATACATAATAGAAGCTTTTATTATGGGTTTATCACTGAAAATTTGGAGTTCCTCAGAATGTCATGAATAAATGGTGTTTTCTCGATTTTAATTTAAAAATACTCTCTAAATTTGTGCCTTGGTTCGTTTTCTTCCAGTATACATCCAACTTGAAATTAGATTCATTAAGAGATGGTAGATATTTTCATCTGTAGTGAATAAGAAATTGTTTTATAAGCTCATAAAATTATTTATGAACTGAAAAGAGAAAAACAGTCTTACAGTTAAAATGGGGACAAGAGAATAAATATTTGTCTTTACAAAATTCATCTACTCTTTTGTATTATAATAAGTGTAGCTGTCTAGTAACAAAATTGAATAAATCAGTAGCATTGTCAAAAGTAAAAACCATTATTTTTATGAATTTTTAAGTGTTAGCTTCTAGAGCCTATATTTAGTAATGTGTAAGCTTAATATATTTTTAGTATTTCAAGTGTAATTTTAAATATATTGCTTTCTGCTTTTAAAGTAGATGTAGCAACATGTACATTCATGTGTGAAAATCAGTTGAGTATGTGTAATTGTTCAAGTGAATATTTCATATCTGAAATATGACTGAAACTGTGTGTAAAATCTCCTAGTTCATTCTCCGCTAGTTGTTGGAAGTTAGATGAGCATCAGAAATAAATGCTTTTTCTTTTTTTTTTCATTTTCTTTTTGGGCACATGTGTGTTTTTTCTTTCATTGCTTGAAATTGGTTCATAATATTTGTGATGAAAATCTATTCAATATCCTTTTGTTGTTAAAACAGGAATTTGTAGGAAGATTTAAGTTCAACCCTTAACCAGTCAGCTGCTGTCTCTAAGACTGTTCCATTTTTAAATCAGTTTGCATGAAGAATAAATGCAGTAATTTCAGTATATATCCCAGTTGCAGAAAATTGTATTAGCATTCCCTTTTTTTAACAAATTTCAAAAACAAGTCCCTTTGCAGGATTTACCTTTTATGCACCGTCATTCCAAACAGATCATTGAAGTTTTAAAATGGCATTTTTATTTCATAGAGATAATTTTGAAATAATACATTCTAGAGTCAAATGTCGAGAGCTCAACTGCAGCGTTTATCCGTGATTTAGAGAACCTAGAATCAGGCGGTCCTTTTCTGGAAGGTAAGTGTATAATGTGCAGCATATGCTTGTTTGTCTTTAAGTTCATGCCTTTTATAATTTTTTCTTTAAATAATATATGCTTGTCTTTCATTTTTTAAAAGAAATTACATTTTAGCTAGGTACTGAAATTTTTCTGTGTATTTAAAATTCCCTGTTAAATTGAAAATTAATTATCTGTTTTTTAGTAAGACCTGTTAGATATATCCCTGCCATTATAAACTGTATGCTGAAAACATTTTCAATCATGCTGTAACTTAATGTATGTAGTTAGAGGACAACAGAGCAGGAGTGATTAAAGTTTGATGACATTCACTTTGTTTACTAGCTGGCAGAATCATTGTCTTAGTATTGCATATTAGTTTAATATATAGTTTCTTAAGTTAGTGCTAACAAAGGATATTTGGTCTCGTATTGACCTGTACCAGTATCAATTATTGCTGTTCTGAAGCTACTAAATATTATATCACTGCATAGCTAATTTGTACTGTATTGTTAAGATGGCTAAAACTAGTGTTAGAATTTCTATTGTTTGTGTTCAGCTTGGAAAAGGTCTAGAGATTTTGGAAAGTCAAATTAAGAGTTGTAATACTAAGCATTATATTCCCACATCCTCACAGACATTAATTTTCTGAAAGATTAACCTAAAAAATTAGGAAGATTCACAATATTGTAAATTGCAGGATGTCGTTGATGTATTATCTGACTAACTGCTGCATGTGATCACTAAACGTTGTGTACCATAATTGACTTGCCAACTCTCCTAAGTTAGGTGAGACATTCCAAATTCTCAACAACACTGCAACCAATCTGATATGCAGTTCATTTCTCCCGACTTCTCTCTTATTCCTAAAATTGTTATTAGATTTACATATTTTGTTAATTTCACCATTTCAGGCATCTGAAATGCTTTGAATTTTTCTCTGGATTACCCGTTTAAAAAATTTTTAAAAAAATCATTATTTGCTACCAGTACCACTGTGCATGAGGAAGTGTGTGCTTAAAATGTTGTAATCCAATTGTCTAGTGGGCATCAAGATAGCTGCAGGCTAGTTTGTACAAAGCAAGATCGAAACAGTCCGTTGCATTTCTGGTGTTGCTGAACTGACTGCCATATGCTTATTGAGGATTTGCAGTCGCTCGCATTAGTTATGCCTGTAAGAAAAATGCAGTGTTAACAAACTTTTGAAGAAGGCTATGTAGATCATATTGCTTCTATTGTTTAAAGGAGAAAGTGTTTCATGATCCCCCCCCCCCAATTTTGCAGTGTGCAAAGTTTCTGTGTTATGAACCGTGCATTAAAAACATAAGTACATTATATATTGCAGAAATTTAAAACTAGCAAAATTACTAATTATGAAGTGCTTAAGAAACATTTACATAGAAGAACAAAAATAACTGCTTTTAAATAAATATATGAGGGGGAATCCTTCCATAGTTCATTGCATTAAAACACTTCCTTTCTACTGTCCTGTTAGCCATGCCACAATGCTGCAAGCCTCATTTTTTTTTCTAGCTTTTTTTTTCCAAAGGTAAACTTTTTGTGTGTGTGTCTGAAACTGGCCTGTGTTAGTGATAGAAATATTTCTTTCACCTTTCACCAAGTGTGAAGACCTATTTAGAAGTTCTGTTTAAATCAGATTGAACTGCATATTTGTCACACTTAAGAATGTTGAATAATGACACCTCTACACATGATCGTGAAATGCAAAGTCTTAGACATAATTTCCACATTAACCTCACTATTTGACCTAACTGCAAGCAGTATGTTGTTACTAGAAATATATTCTTGTCAGCAAGGCTAAATATCAGTGTAGTTTTGGGAGTTGAAAGTGAAAAAAAAGTTATTTTTTAAATATATATATATAATTTCTCGGTGTAATGTATCACAGATAATTTTATAAATGATTAAACTATACCCGTGCATAAAAGGCTTCTGGAATATATACGTAATATATTTATATATATTATATGCTTATATATATCAGGCCAAAAATTTCTTGATAAAACATATCTGTAAATTAGTTACATGTGTTCAGAAGTCATATCTACCTCATCATTTTAGGATTTTTCAATTTATGTCTCATACTAAAGAGAGTAAAATCTCTTGCAATTGGTTACAATGTAAGTACAATTTTTAACTGTCAAGTAAAAAGCTTAGTTCATTAAAGTAAAAATAAGTTCATTATTTAAAATATCCTTGAATATTGTTGTGTTGTTATATTCTTGATGCAGTGCAGAACAGCGTGTTCAAAAATTTTTTTATTTGTATTTATTATTCTTTATGTGAAAAAAGAAATTTCTTTAGTTGAGATTTAAGTTTCGTAGATGGGAGGTATAGAAGCTATAGGTGTACTTTTAGCTATTCTCTGTATTATGTAATGTTTGTGAAGTAATCATTCCAGGCCTACCTCTGACTTAATGATATTTGATATGCTAGTAGAGCCAGCGATAATTGCATCACATTATGTCATAGATTCAGGTTTCATAATGCTGAGGATTTCTTTAGTACAGATAGCTCATTTTTCTGAAGGCAACATTATAACCTCCGTTTTTGATCCATAGTTAGCTTGGTTTATGGTTCACAAATGTATCTACAGTAGCAGTTCACACTTGATCAGTGAGCAGTGTACTTTTTTTTATATTAAAGGTGTGCACGAAACCCTCCTTTTCTATGCACTGGGTGTATATTTCCTTCTGTTTAGTGGTCTGAAAGCTAATAGTCAATCAATTTTTCTCCCTCACGTTTTCTACACAGTGTATTTATAAGTTATTCCTCAACAATTTAAATTTTGTTGCTCAAATTATTTATTAGACTGGCAATAAAAATGCAATGTTGTAATTTGATTTATGTGTTAGTTAAATACAGCCAATATAACATCATTATAAAATCATATTCTTTTGCAGATTTTGGGAGTGCTACTTCGCTTCCTTCATTTTCTCAGTCAGATATTGAAACTATAGATTTGTTGGAGCCATCTCATCAGTCTAGGAATGCAGTAATTGATCCATTTTCTCATCGGGATAGGAATGCAGTTATTGATCCATTTGCATCTCCCATACAAGATAGGAATGTAGTTATTGATCCATTTGCATCTCCCACACAAGATAGGACTGCAGTTATTGATCCATTTGCATCTCCCACGCGAGATGAGTCATCAAATGGTATAGTTGAATTTCCAAGTTCATCGAATGAACAGATGAATTCAGAAGATTCAGGTAAAGCTTCAGGAACTAAATTAGATGACTCATGTGCTTCTGTAGAGACAATAACTGTTCTAGATTCTTCTGATGAGGAAGATGGAAAGAGAACACAATTTAATACGTCATCAAGGAACTTGGATACAACAATAACTGTGTTAAATTCATCAGGGGATGAAGAAAGAAAAGGTACTTCTGAGAATATTTCAGATACAACTGTAGTTGAATTGGATCAGTCTCGCAATGATGGAACATTAGTCCCATCGGATGCTGATGTAGTGATGAATATGAGTAATGTAGATGGAAGAAATTCAGTAGGAACTATTAATGTAGATCTTCCTATAGATGAGAGGACAGGTAACCTTCGATTGCCAACTTTAAGTGTTGTTCTTCATGATATAAATTCATGTTTGCCTGATGATAATACAAGTTCCTCAGATAGTTTTGCTCCCCAAACCGATGATGATGTGGAAGAAAGAAATTCACGAGAGCCTTTAAGTATAGAGGATCTACCTAGAGATGAGAGAACAGGTGCTATTCGATTGCCATCAGTAAGTGTTGTTCTTCATGATATAAATGAACTTTTACCTGCACCTGAAAGAAGAACAACTTCCTCAAGTAGTTACGCTCCTTCTGGAGACCAGCCAAGAGTGTCTACACCTAGTTTGATGTCAGATGATGCTGTACCATGGTAAGTTCTCATGTAGATTATAGTTTAGGATTATATATATATTTCTAAATTTCTTCTGTGTGCATGCTATTCTTTTTTTTTTAATAAATGTGAACTTTTCAAATTTTTTAAGCTTACTTTCTCCTTTCTGTTATATTAAATAATTATTCTCTCCTTGTGTTAAAAAGTAATTACTGTAAAGGTGTTGGATTGCAAGATGTATCTGTGTCTACTGATAAAATTATTTATAATATATTTCATGTCATGATGGATGATGATTTAAAAAAATGCCTTTTCATTATTTTTAGCAATTTGAATCGCAATCGTCTTGCAGTGAGAATCTTGGAAAGTTCTGTAAAAAATATTATAAGAGTCTTGAACTGTAAGGTTTTCTTGATAAACCACCGCAAAAATAATTGGACGAGTCTCTCATTCTCAGCTATAGATTGAAGCAATTGTAGTTTTATTGTGTCTTGTATTTTTTAATCATGATGGGACATATTTAATGTTTTTAAATATTACTACGCAATGTTCCTATCTGTCCAGCCTTATGCCTAGCCAAATGGCTTAGACTGCTGAATAATAGAAGCTTGAACCTTGATCAATAGACTGGCTGCATTTTTCAAAAATTTCCTATCTGTAACATGACTGTGAACTGATTTACCTTGGAAAGTGCTCTTGAAAGATATTCTTCCCCTTCTATTAGCCAATTTCTGTTAGAAAGTGCTTCTCAAAGATATTCTTCCTCTTAGGCAGATAGCACTTGTATGCTGTGTTTGAACACTTCTGTAATTTCTCATTTGTGATAAAATATGGTATGGGCATACAGGGTGTTTGTAATTTAACAGCAGAAAAGGAAAATTGAAACGTAATTTTACAAAGTAACTGGAAACAGTTTATTTCAATATAGTCTTTAGTTCAAGAAATATCGTTTATACTAATATTTGGGAATGGAAACAGTAAACTTCTTTTTTACAGACAAAATAGTGTCATGCATTGAATAATCAGAGTGTGTTTCTCTGGTCATGGGAAACAAAATCTCTAAAAACAGTGTAAAGCCAATTCTGACCTGGTAAACCTCCAAAAGTGAAATAATCAGTTAAAATATGGTTAAATCAGTTTCGGGAGAGCTGACATGTTTTGCATAAAGAAAGTGCAGGTAGGCCAAGTGTCAGTGATGAAAATGTTTCTGCCAATGCAGTTGTGTTTCTGTGCAGTCCCAGTAAATCCATTCACCATGCCAGCCTACAAACATGGAATTCCCAAGTTGGCTCTTCATAAAGTTTTCCTTGAACATTTGAAACAGACTGGCTATAAATTGCAGATTTATCAACAAATCAAACATAATGGTCAAGTCATTCGTAAGGAATTTTCTGTAGGCAATCTTGACAGTGTCAGTAATGATGATCAGTTTCTCCAGAAAATTCTTCAGTGATGAAGCAATATTTTGCCTTTAAAAAAAGGTTAATCGATATAACTACTTGATTAGGGGGTCAGAAAACCCATATTTTCTAACATATATCAAATGATTGTATTTCTTTTCTTTTTTTGGAGGGGGAGATTGTCAATTAATTCCGATGATTACTTCAATGTGCTGAGAGTATTTCCAGTACCGCAATTAGAAGAAATCCAGCCAAATACTTTTTCCAACAGGATGGGGCCCCTGTCATGGGATTACAAGTGTATATGTTCTTTCATGAAACATTCTTAGACTGTTGGATTGGTAGATTAGGACCAAGTTTCATGGCCACCTCTTTCTGTGGATGCCACACCACTTGACTTCTTTTTCTGAGGATGCCTGAAGAACTGAGTTTATGCTGCAGATTACGAGGCGCATTCGGAAACTAAGTACCGTTTTGAAAAAAAAAAAATAGTAAAACAATTTTTTCGAATCCAATTTTATTTTTACACGAAAGTACATGTCTATTTTTCAGCATAGTTTCCGCCAATGATCAAACACTTGTCATAGCGGGTGACCAGCTTTTGTATACCATCGTCAAAGAAACTTCCCGCCAGTTTCGATAACCACGACTCCACAGCATTTTTCGTGTCATTGTCAGATCCAAAGCGCTTACCACCAAGCTCGCGCTTCATGTGCAGGAACAGGTGATAGTCGGACGGCGCGAAGTCCAGGCTGTAGGGTGGGTGGTCGAACTGCTCCCAATGAAGCTGTCGAATTAACGATTGAGTGACACCAGCAGTATGGGGCCGAGCATTGTCATGGAGCAACACAATTCCTTTACTGAGCATTCCTCTTCGTTTGTTTTGAATGGCACGCCTTAGTTTTGTTAAAAGTCTCACAATTTCGTGCCGCATTAATGGTTTTACCTCTGGGAAGAAATTGAGTAAGCAAAACGCCTTTCCTATCCCAGAAGACAGTGCACATGATTTTTTGTGATGACATTGTCGTTTGAACTTTTGTTTTTTCAGAGAATGAGTGTGCCTCCACTCCATCGATTGTTGTTTCGATTCTGGTGTGAAATGACACACCCAAGTTTCATCACCTGTCACAATTTGGTTTAAAAAGGTTTCTCCCTCATCACTGTACCGCGTGAGAAATGTCAGGGCACTGCCAAGTCGCTTTGTTTTGTGAACATCAGTGAGCATTTTTGGAACCCATCGGGTACACAGTTTGCAATAATTCAAGCGGTCTGACACAATTTCGAACAAAACAGTACGTGAAATTTGTGGAAATGCCTCTGAAAGAGTTGTCATTGTCAAGCATCTGTTCTCATGAATTGCTTCATCAACTTTCTTACCAAATCATCGGTGACCACTCCGAGCCTCGGCGTGGACATTTGCTCGACCTGCATCAATTATTCTTACCCATTTTCTCACCATTCCATCACTTATCGCATATTCACCGTAAACTTCTGTCACTTGAAGATAAATTTCGACCAGTTTAACATTCCTCGTGTTCAAAAATTTAATCACGGCACGAATCTCACAGTCAGCGGGAGAACTAATTGTCTTGAACATTTTGAATGTGCACAGCAAACTGAAAACACAACATAGAGTAACCAAAATGGCAACAATTGAAAGTCGGTGAACAAGAAAGACTAGTGCGCATGCGCGGGACGCCTACCACAGCGCTGCGACGGTGCTAGAATGAAACAGTACTTAGTTTTCAAATACGCTACGTATTAGTATGAAAGATTAGCCCTTTGCACTCAAGTGGTGCCTGGGCGTTGTGATGCATCCACTCAATGTGCACTGTGCCAGCGCTAGGGTGTTTTGGAACTCGATTTGTTTATTTACGGTGTGCAATAAGATATTCTTATCCTGAAATACTTTCATGATCCAGGCTCAGCTTGCATTCTTATCTAAATCTTAGTGTAGTTAGTCTCAGCATAGTATTTGCTTAAAAAAAAAAAAGAAATACAGCTTTAAAGCATTATGCAAATTAAAGCTAAAGCTATATTAGCTTTTCGCTGATCAAAACAGCTCAGAAACACAAACTGTAATTCCTCAAGTGCTCCATAACTTCTGAAAGGAAATCGAGAAAAGTCTCCAAGCAACTAAGCATTCAGATAGCTTATTTTGAAGCGTGTTATCATAAAATTCTTTGAAATGGTAAATAAAATTCAGTCAGTCTGCGAAAAGTATGTATATTGTTTTATATAAAAAAAAAATTGATCTTGATGCTTGTGGACATCACTGGCATTAAGTTGGATGATGTTCAAACAGCAGTTGACTGCCTTTTCCTTATTATGGGTGTTGACATTATTTCGATTGATCCCATATTCCTCCCCAGCATAAAATTCATTTCACGTCATATTTTTCAATTAGTGTTTTAGCTTGTTTGAATTCACTGATTATTCTTTTGACAGTTTCCATTCTGGTAGTTTCCAGTTGTATCACAAGAGTCATTGTCTTCCTGATAGAATTTTTTAAGTTTTATATTTGTCCTGGTGATGACTTTTCTTCTTTAGCAATTTTAGGATATATTTTATTCTTTTTTTTTATAAATTCAATAACTGTTATCTATCAATTCTAAATTTTTTTTCTCATTTTATCTCTCTCCACCTTTAATTTTGATGAATTATTTTGTGACTGTTTTTTTACTAAGTCTTGTTCTGCAACTTTTTTAGTATTTTTGTGAATATTCGTGAAATTTGTTTAAAGTCCACATAATGCATTCTTGGCTGGCATTTTATGACACACAAGTTTGCATGTGGGGAGGGCTTGTGCAAATTTCATACATTTAATAGAATTATACTATTGCCATACATTTTGCTCATTCTGTGGGCATTTCTAGCACTATCCTGTATCTGTTTATATGCATTTGAAAGTTATGAACTGATTTACAAACAGAAAATGCATTTTAGGTAAACTAACAGTGATTTTGCATTTCTTAATTAATGTGGTTATTTGTAAGCATAAATAAGTAAAACGAAATTCTTCCTGCAGTTGTTCTGAATTCAAGAAGTTATGTTCTTACAGGGTAAAAATTTGTAACTTTTTTTTGTGATATATTGAATTTTTTCTTTCAAATACAAAACCAAATATTTTACTCTAATTTTCTGTATTTTCCATATTCATATACATCAATGGATT